>SNVD02012541.1:0-68600 GCA_013180625.2 Boswellia sacra | reverse complement strand
ACCCTCCGACTTCTTTTTTTGTCTCTGGTGTTAGCATTTCTATGATGGAGTTTGCCTTGTTTGGATTGACTTTTATTCCCCATTCACTACCTATAAACACCAGTAACTTTCCTAATGTTACTCTTAAAACACACATCTTTAGGTTCAGCCTCAACCGATACGTCTTTACTCTTTACAAAAATTTCTCCACGGCTGTGAAATGCTCCTCTTGTGTATCAAATTTGACAACCATGTCATCCATATAAACCTCAATCTTCTTGTGGATCATATCATGAAAGAGTGTCGTGGCCATCCTCTAATATGTTGCTCTGACATTCTTCAACCTGAATATCATTACATTGAAATAATAGGTTCCCTATTCAGTAATAAAGGTTGTTTTTATTTTGTCTTTTACTGCCATTATGATCTAATTATAACTAAAGAACCTATCAACGAAAGAAAACAACATCTTTGTGTGGCAAAGGCAAATTATCTTTTGGTGGGGCTTTGTTCAAGTCCTGATAATCCACGCATGTCCTCACTCCCTAATCCTTCTTTGACATCAGCACTATGTTAGTGAGCCATTGACAGTAGTTCACCACATTTAGAAACTTTGCCTCCATCTGCTTAGTGACCTCTTCATTGATCTTTTGCATCCATTTTGGCCTCATCCTTCTCAGCTTCTACTTGACTGGTCTCATGTGTAGATAAGTTAGGACAGTGTGCTCTGCTATACTTCAATCAACCTCTCGCATGTCATCATAGGACCAAACGAATACTTTCTAACACTCGATTAATATTTTTTTAAATCTCTCTCTCTATCTCACGCTCTTTCCTCAGGGGTTGTATCGTGAGCAAATCATATGTTCTTTGGGTTACCAAGATTAATATGATTAGTGTTCATGCGATGAATGTCAAATATGCTAGTGAAATGAAATTCGTGCAAGCTACCATAAGGAAAAACATCACACAAGTAAGCAAAGTCAGATTTCACCACATCAGTTTTGGAAATATACAAAGTGTCCTTAAATAATTTGAGAATAAGAACATCTTTATAGCAAGCATCATTCATTTCTTCTTTAATAAGAGTGGCCAAATCAATAGGTACCGCCTTGTTTAAGCATCCTTCATTCTTCATCGCCTTTTCTTCTAACATTAACTTCTCCATTTCCTTCTCAAGTTCATTGATCTCTTGAGCCTTTGTGTGAGTGGGGCTTCCATCCCACTTCAAGTACTTGTGGCGTCAGCATAACTTTTTCAAAGCTCCTTTCAGATGCTTAGAGGGTTATATGAGCCAAGTCATAGATAAAAAACCTAGAGATACAAGGGAGTCGCCACCCGAGTAATTAACCATAGGAAAATTGAGTGACAACAGTCGATCCCTTACTTCTTTGGACCTAACTACCTATCGCCCCTTTAGAGTTAAGTTTGGGAAGTTAGGTACATGTTACACCTGCCCGGAGGTTAATCGGGCCTCCACTAAGGGTCTACTGAGTTCTCAGTTCTAAATTAATAATGCTCTCCTATCTTGATCCTACATTTTATTATGCAAACAACCACTTTGCGAGGTGATAACAATTAATATAAATTCATACAAAGGGGAGGACAAATGATTACATTTCCCTCAAACATAGGGGAAGAGATTGAGGATTACAAACATTCCACATAATAATTACGATAAAGTAAAATAAACAATTATAAATTGAAAGAGCTTCAAGTTTGGCCTTCTATCTGTAAACAAAAGCATTAGTAATAATGGGCATGAATAAAAATAAATAAATACCAATCTAAACATACGATTTTTATACTAATTATAGCATTATTAATCACTAATTAACTATATTAAGCATGCATAACTATCACCTAAACATTAGATGACTAACCACTAATCATCTAGTAATCATGCATAATTAACGACTAATTAAACAGTAATTAACAGCAAATTAAACATACTAATTAACTACTAAACATACTTAATTAAACTAGTGAGCATGACAGTTAACTATTAATTAGCTACTACTAATCTTAAGTTAAGCATGGCAATTAACTACACATTAACTAAATTACAACTAAAGTAAACATGGTAGTTAACTACTAATTAACTAAGCTAAACATGGCATAATTATCTCTTAATTATGCCTAAACTAAACATGGCAAATATTAAAATAAAGAGGAGACCCTCATAAAATTTATCAAACTTTGAATTTAATTGATAACCGAATCTTGGCTAGCACTGGCATCCCAAAATAATCAAAGGGACATTAGAAACATTGAGAGAACATCGAAAATATTTATACTAAAGAAGAACTTTGAAAATATTCAAAATCTCTCCAAAATATTTATTTTTTTTGGTTTTTTTCTACCCCAAAATTGCTTGATATCAATAGTAAGCCAAGTGCCCTTTTATAGACCTAAGTGGGCCAGGAAATGAGTTATTTTCATGATGTGGGACTATTGCTATAGGCGTACGCTTGTCGCTAAAGGCATAGGCCTCTAATGACTAGAGGTGCTCGTGCACCACCTCTAATAGCTAGGGGCGTTCATGCATTATATCTTGCTATAGGCGTACGCTTCTTTGTAACGGCATACACTGTTGCTAGAGGCATACGCCTCTTGCTATAGGTGCTAGCCTTAACCTATAGGCATTGACCCTATTTCCTAGGTTTACACACTGACGTTTGCTATTTGGCCCGGGGTGCTACCCTTAAAGCCCCGAGATGGGGCCTTCTACCCCCCTTCCAACCCCTACAATGACCTTATCATGAAGGTCGATCCGTGTATGCATAAGACAGATCTAATTCTTAGGGTCTAAACTACTCTCCACCGATATCACACCAATCGTAGGCCTACTGGGCTTTCAACCCCATTCTTGGTGTTAATTCTCGGTGTCCTTGCAAGTCTATAAAGGACTTCTGATTGATTTCTTTAGCTATCATCACTGGGCCCAAAAACCATAAGCAAAATTCCAAGCTTACAGTTTACCCCCTACTTTGGAGGGGTTTGTGGAATATAAAATCAGCAAAGTGTACCGTACCTTGCACTTACCTGGTCTAGGCTAAATGTTTGGGTTCGGTAAGTTTACACCTCTCGACAATTTAGAGACTTCCTTTGGCTGAGTTGCGCCTCTTGGCAGCTTGAAAACCTCCTCCGATCGAATGCGAGTTGAGTACTCTTGCACTTAAGATCCTAGTACCTGTCCTTCAATATGGTCTCGAATAGGGGCCGGGTGCTTTCATCCAAATGTTTGTCCTTTCACAAGGGCTTTACTGAGTTTAGATGCTTTCATCCTAGTGCCTGTGCTTTCATCGTGGCTTTATTGGGTCTGGACGTTATATCCTGGTGCCTATACTCTCACGAGGGCTTAACTAGGTCTAGATGTTATTATCCTGGTGCTTGTGCTTTAACAAAAGCATTTTTGAGTCAGAGGCTTTTGTCGTAGTGCCTGTGCTTTTGTGAGGGCTTGACGTGATTATGAATGCCTTTATCCTAGTCCCTGTGCTTTCACGAGCTTCAATGACTTGGATGCTTTCATCTCGGTGCCTATTCTTTCACAAGGACTTTACTTGATTATGGATGCTTTCATCCTAGTGCCTATGCTTTCAAGATGGCTTGACTGAGTCTGGATGCTTTCATCCTGATGAACACTTAAATATGCATGTTTAATAAGAGTTTAGTTCATCATATTGCATTAATAGTGTCATTAAATTCCTCAACTTAAGCATATTTGTAGCATTTGCATCTTTGGAATTAATTTCTCTTAATTTTGGTTTTGTTACAGGTTCGGTAAAATGGGCATAACTCTCTATTTTTAGATCAGAATGGTGCAATTCTTAATGTTTTGGAAAGCTGATTTAATTGTCTACAAGATTGCATTTCACAAGAATCATCAAATTCGGGCTCTTAGTGGACCAAATTGGGCCTTGAAATGAACCCATCTACATCCTCAGGCTCTCTCTGACCAAGCCGCGAGTATTGGACGTATCTCTCAATACGTATCCAAATTGTGCAAATAATAGTTCTAGAAAGGCTGAGAGAAAATCTACAACTTTCATGAAGACATGTGATTAAAATTCACAACATTTCGATGTCAAAATTTGATGTCAAAGTCGGTGGCCTAATGTCCCATTTGTCACAGATATTTCAAATAATATTTGACAAAATTATGCCCTTGTATTTGACAAGTTTGCCCCCTGGATGTATCTATAAATAGGAGTTGCCTTGTGACCCATTGGGGCATCTGTCCTTGGCTGGAACATTTTGGCTTTGGCTTAGGATCTTGTATTGTGTTTTTTGTGTTTATGTTATTAATGAATTTCCTTTTTCTTGCATTTTATTTTCTTTCTATTATAATGTTCTCCTAATTTCTCTTTTGCCAAGGTGAAAGGGTGAAACCATTGATATGAGAATAAGGATTCTCTAACCCTTAATATGTGCTTAATAATCTTAATCTTATAATGTTTTTTCAATATGATTTATATTTATTTTCTTAATCAATCTTGACACCACTCGTAAAGTGGAGGTCTTGATCCATTTGTCGACAATCCTTGGCACATCAAATGCTTGGATCATTTCTAGTGATGTATGGTTCTTCCTTACCGCCACGATCTAGTTAGAAACCTTGATTTGTTGTAGACATATGGTGATTGGCACATTGGATGCTTGAACCCCTGTACAAGAAGTGGTATAAATATTGGTAATGAAACAAATATAATTCATATAACTAAAATGGGTTAATTATCCTTATTTGAAATAACAAGGGCGGATCCCCTAACCTTAGCCTTCATTGTTATTGTGTTAATTCCTCTTGTATTTTAATTATTCTATTGTTTATGAACTTTTTATTTTATTACTATGGTAGGTTCTACCACCTTATGAATTAGTCTTATAATTTACTATGGTGGTTTCCTGACTATGTCATGATGGTTTTACCTCCTCTTGTGTTTTGTTTTATATTAATTGTCCCGTAATACCACCTACCATCTTCATACTTGTTGATAATTTCATTTAACGAGAGTCTCTTGAATCATCCATATCAACATTTTTTTGGCTATAATTTTTAACGCTTTAAATTCCCTTCCTCGTGATCTTACCCCGGTCTCACCGGGTTTTTTACTTCGCACTCTATACTTGGGAGAGATCCTTTTTTTCGGATTGTCAAGTTTTTGGCGCCGTTGCCGGGGAAGGTAAAAATTGGCGTGCTAATTGTAGTGTTCTCTTTTCTCAGCTTAGATCTAAATTTTTTTATTTTGTGGTGTTCATCTTTTGCTCTCTTTCCGTCTCTCTTCCTTGCATGAAAATTTTGTCACGAACATCTAGTGGTAGACTTGTTAGAAAAACATCATCTTCCTTAGAAAACATGGCCGACAATCATGCGGAAATATTCACGGATGAAGGGGACAACCGTTCGCAACAAAATGATCAAACCAACGAAGAACCCTCAAAGACTACATGAATCCGGTAAGGACTAGTGCACCATCTTGTGTAGTTTCTCCTCCAGATTCAATCCATTTAAATTTCAAACCAAGTTTTGTTCTACTTCTACCCACGTTTCATGGCCTTGACATGGAGAACCCATATTCGCACTTGAAACTCTTTGAAGAGGTATGTAGCTCCTACACTGACCCAAATTGTAGCATAAACACCATTAGATTAAAGCTTTTTCCTTTTCTTTAAAAGATAAAGCTAGAACATGGCTACAAAATTTGAGGTCGAATTCCATCAGTTCATGGGATGAGAGGAAACAACAATTTTTGAAAAAATTTTTTCCTACCCATAGAACAAATTCTCTTAAAAGACAAATTTCTGATTTCTCTCAAAAACAAGGAGAAACCCTTTACCAATGTTGGGATAGTTATAAGGAACTACTTAATACCTGTTCTCACCATGGGTTTGAAACTTGGAGAATAGTTGCATACTTCTATGAAGGGTTAACACCTCAAGATAGGCAATTAGTGGAATTAATGTGTAATGGAGAATTTAAAGAAAAAGACCTGAGGAAGCACTTGACTTCCTAGATTCCTTGGCAGAAAAGGCACAAAATTGGGACACTGCTGGCACCTTATGAGGTACCAAGAAGGCCAAACTCGACATCCAATAGCGGTATTTCCAACCTTAGGAAGACCATGACCTCAGCCAAATTCGCATCGCCTAGCTAGAAAGTCGGCTTTAGAGATGCAAAGGAGTGGGACTTGATAATCGCTTCAAGAAATTCATGTAACATTTGTGATGACAATTACAGTTCTACTGATGATTGCCCAACTTTGCCTGCTTTTAGGGAATGTCTCCATCAAGAAGCCAATGCCTTGAACACTTTCAAAAGACCAAATCACAATCCATATTCACAAACCTACAATCCTGGTTTGAGAAATCATCCAAATTTTAGGGCTGGAAAAATGACAATCTGCACAATCTTCACAGTCCCCTTTTTCAACACGACAAATTTTTCGAAATTCTCATGATCGATGCATATGCTCCTCTCAGGAAATGAATTGAAGAGACATTGCATTCATTCATTACAAAGCAAGAGACTTTCAATAGTCAAACTACTCAAACATTAGCAAATTTGTCAGAAACTCTTGCAAAAATTGCATCGACATTTAGCATCCAAGAGAAGGGAAAATTTCCTTCTCAAACATTGCAAAACCCCAAAGATCAATCTAACTCAAATGCAGGAAGTTCAAGTAACCATTACTTTGACCAAGCCAAGTCAGTCATGACCCTTCGCAATGGTAAGATTGTTAAAAAACACATTCTGACCCTTGTGAGAAAGAAGAAGAATCGATCTCTAAAGGGCAGGAAGAGGTTGCCAAACCAACACCTAGCGAAGAGGAAACCATATCCTCATCTGTGTCTCCATTTCCTCAAGCATTAGCTACACAAAAGAAGCCAACTCACAATTCTGAAGTCTTTGAAATTTTCAAACAGGTAAAGGTCAACATTCCCTTGCTTGATGTGATCAAACAGGTACCTTCTTATGCAAAATTTTTGAAAGACTTGTGCACTGTAAAAAGAAACTAAATGTGAAAAAGAAGGCCTTTCTAGCCGAGCATAAGTGCTATTCTCAAAATACTATACGTGAAGATTAAGGATCCCAGGTGTCCTACAAGATTTCATGTGTTATTGGAGAGCATAAAATTGAACAAGCTTTACTTGATCTTTGTGCTAGTGTGAATTTGCTTCCATATTCGGTTTTTCAGAAACTCAATCTAGGTGAGTTAAAACCGACTTCTGTGACTCTTTTGCTTGCTGATAGATCAATTTAAGTACCAAGAGGATATGGAATATGTATTAGTTCAAGTTGAGAAATTCATTTGTCCATGGATTTTATCGTCCCTTGACACATAAAAAAAAAAAAAAAAAAAAAAAAAAAACAAAAAAAAAAAAAAAAAAAAAAAAAAAAACCAGTGGAAGTATGTAATTCAATTCCTGTCATTTTAGTGCGTCCATTTCTAGCTACCTCTAATGCTTTGATTAATTGCAGGAATGGAGTCATGAAGCTATCTTTTGGGAACATGACATTGGAACTAAATGTTTTCAATATGTGCGAACAACCACATGAAGAAGAAGATGAAATTGAGGAGGCTAATATGATCGAATCTATTGTGGAAGATCACATCCAAAAAGGGAGTTCTTCTAACCCTTTGGAAACTTGTTTAGTAAATTCGTTAGAATCAAGTATGGAACTAGAACATGATCTTTCTAATATGTGTTCCTTACTGGATTGTGCACAGGTATTGGAAAAATGCTCAAAATCAAGATTTGAAGAATTGGGGCAAATGAATGAAAGCAAGGAAGATGAAGCTCCCAAGCTAGAATTGAAGCCCTTACCTGAAGGACTGAAATATGCATATCTTGGGGAGAATCAAACATATCCGGTGGTAATTTCTTCATCCCTCACAGGTGAGCAACAAGGTAAGTTGATAGAAGTGCTTAAAAGGCATAAAAATGCAATTGGGTGGACTTTAAAAGATATAAAAGGCATTAACCCTTTAATTTGCACACATAGAATACATTTAGAGGAAAATGCCAAAACATCTCAACAACCTCAAAGGAGATTAAATCCACACATGAAGAGGTCATTAGGGCTGAAGTTCTCAAACTACTTGATGTGGGAATTATCTATCCTATTTCTGATAGTAAGTGGGTAAGCCCTACACAAGTAGTACCTAAGAAATCTGGCATTACGGTAGTTAAAAATGAAAAGGGTGAATTATTGCCAACTCGTGTCTCATCTAGTGGGAGGATGTGCATTGATTATAGAAAATTAAATGTTGTCACTAGAAAAGACCATTTTCCCTTACCCTTCCTTGACCAAAATTCTTGAAAGAGGTAGCATGACACGCCCTACTACTGCTTTCTTGATGGATACTCAAGCTATTATCAAATTCCTATTGCACTCGAAGACCAAGAAAAGACCACATTCACGTGCCCCTTTGGCACTTTGCATTTAGGAGAATGCCTTTTGGACTTTGTAATGCCCCAGCCACTTTTCAAAGATGCATGTTAAGCATTTTTAGTGACATGGTTGAGCATTGTTTAGAAGTTTTCATGAATGATTTAACTGTCTTTGGAAACTCTTTTGATAATTGTCTCGAAAAACTTAGAAAAATGTCCTAAAAGGTGTGTAGAAAAAGGTCTTATTTTGATATGGAAAAGTCTTATATGGTCCTCAGGAATTGTCTTAGGTCATGTGGTGTCTTCCAAGGGAATTGAAGTGGATAAAGCTAAAGTGGAATTAATTTCCCATTTGCCTCCACCAAAAATAGTTAAAGAGGTTCGTTTATTCTTAGGGCATGCTGGATTTTATAGGAGGTTCATAAGAAATTTCAGTGCTATATCTAAACCTCTTTGTAACCTCTTAATAAAAAATACTTCCTTTGAATGGACTCAAGAATGTCAAAATGCCTTTGATACACTAATTGGACTTTTAACAACTGCTCCAATTATGCAATCTCCTGATTGGTCCTTGCCTTTTGAATTGATGTGTGATGCAAGTGACTATGCCATTGGTGCTGTCTTAGGACAAAAGAAAAGAAGGTAAGCCTTACGTAATATACTATACAAGTAGGACTTTAAATGATGCACAAATGAATTACACACAACTGAGAAAGAACTACTTGCAAGTAGTATTTGCATTGGACAAATTTCGATCTTATTTAATTGGCTCTCACAAATTGTTTACACTGACCATAGTCAGTCCTGGGTAGATATTTTAATGACTAAAGCAGGATGCAAAACCTGGATTGTACGGTGGTCTTATTGCTCACAAGAATTCAACATCACAAGTAAAGTATAAGAAAGGAGCCTAAGAATGTCTTTGCTGATCATCTTTCAAGACTAACGCAGAGACATTTATTGAAACTTCACCTCTCGAATGATTCCTTCCCTATGAGATTTGTATTTTCTGTTGCTACTGTACCTTGGTTTGCTAACATTGTAAATTATCTTGTAACAGGAAAAATGCCACCTCATTGGAATGCTCAAGACAAAAGGAAATTTTTAGCCGAGGTGAAAAATTTTTATTGGGATGACCCATATCTGTTCAAATATTGTCCAGACCAAATAATAAGAAGATGTATACCCGACAATGAGGTAAGTAGTGTCATTAACTTTTGTCATTCTGAAGCATGTGGAGGACATTTTTCATCTAGAAAAACAGCTGCTAAGATCTTACAATGTGGATTTTATTGGCCCCCTTATTTAAAGATGCACATGCATTTTGCAAAACGTGTGAAAATTGTCAAAAATTGGGATCTATTTCAAAAAGAAACATGATGCCGTTGAATTCCATTCTTATCGTTGAAATCTTTGACTGTTGGGGTATTGATTTTATGGGACCCTTTCCACCGTCATTTGGTTTTGTGTACATCCTTGTTGCAGTGGACTTTGTTTCAAAATGGGTCGAGGCAATTCCATGTCGAAACAATGATCACAAAACAGTTGTCAAATTCTTGAAGGAGAATATCTTAAGTAGATTTGGAATTCCTCGAGCCATGATTAGTGATGGGGGTACACATTTTTGTAACAAACCATTTGAAACTTTAATGAAGAAATATGGAATAACCCATAAAATTTCTACACCTTATCACCCACAAACAAGTGGACAATTTGAATTAGCTAATAGGGAGATAAAACAGATCTTAGAAAAAAACGGTTAACCCAAATCGTAAAGATTGGTCTTTAAGACTTAATGATGCACTCTGGGCTTACCTAACTGCTTTCACAAACATCATTGGATGTCTCCTATAGATTAGTTTTATTGAAACCTTGTACTTACGTGGAATTGAACATAAAAGCTTATTGGCTTAAACATTTAACCAACTGAATTTGCTTGCAAGTTACGAAACTCCAACTAAGTGAACTTGAGAATCAGGAATTCGGCTTACTGATAATTCTAAATCTACAAAGAAAAAATGAAGTTTTTTCATGACAAACTTATTGTTAGAAAATCTTTTGAACCTTCACAAAAAGTTCTTTTGTATGATTCAAGGTTGCATTTATTTCCTGGTAAACTTCGATCACGTTGGACTGGGCCTTTCATTGTTAAAAATGTTTCCCTCATGGAGCAGTTGAAATTGAGAACCCAAAGAATGGTCATGTGTTTAAAGTTAATGGACAACGGTTAAAACCATTCTTTGAAAATTTTGACCAAAATGAAGAGTCCATTGCTTTAGTCGATCCTCTTTAAGGATTGATTTTTCCCGGTCAAGTGGCGGATACGGTACTCCGTGACTATTGAAATTCGGTTTTTCATTCCGAAAAACTGGTTGCTTGCATCCATTTTCTTCTTCTCTCTCATGTTTTCACATGAATACCATTCTCACTCTAATTGCACAAACTTTTTTTCCTCTCTTCCTCAATGATTCTTAAAAATTTAATATAACTCGTGCAGAAAGACTAAGGTTGTTGATGCGTAAGGGTATTCCTGCTGATTTAAGATGGTTAATTGAAGCCAAGGTTCGATTCCCTTGTGAGTTTTCAGATAATCTTGTTTCCCATATGCCAGGTTTGGGAAAAAGATCTTATGCCAAAAAGCGAAGAGCAAAAAGGTTACAAGTTTGTCACAAATGTGCAAGATGGACTTGTAACCAGCGTTGCCGCTCTTTGGGATATTTGTCTAACAATCGAGAGGATAAGCTACAGTTCATCAAGGATGGACTGAGTAAGGAGTCCTTGGATGATATCCAAGTGACTCTTGAGACGCATTCTTGTGGACTTGTGCAGCGTGAAATTTTTAATTTGTAGACACAATTCCGATATGAGCAGGAACGCTATAGTCTTGGGAATCTGACTCAAAACGACCCTGTTTGCCAGTTTATAAGAAAACTGGATGGGAAGCATATCCCAACTCATAGAAGGTGTTTAAGCCGTTTCTGGACGTAAAACCAGAGGAAGATGTGAGCCACAGTCACAACTACCTGTACTTATGCATGCGTGCCATCATTTTTGAATTTTAATACCTCATTGCTGTCTTTTTTGAATTTGTATCTTTTGTTTGACTTATGGTGTCTTATTTCATCATCTTTTTGACCTTTTTTTTGCATTATTGTCAACTTTTTCAACAAACAATCGAGCTACCTAGATAGATATCATCATTAACATACCTTGTTGCACTCCATAAATACCACATGTCTTGGTCTCTTCTTCACACATAGTTAGAGAGTCACATAGACATTGAGGGAACTTCAAAACGTCGAATCCAAAGGATATGTGTATTCTGTGGATCTCGACCATGTAAAAGTGAAGAGTTCGTAGAAGTAGCGAATTATCTTGGTAGGCTACTGGCTGAAAGAAAGATTCATGTGGTTTATGGGGGAGGTAGCCTCGGGTTAATGGTTTGTGTGTCAACAGCTGCACATGTAGGGGGTACTCAAGTTTTAGGAGTTATTCCTAAAGCTTTGGCTGCAGAAAGTATTGTTGGAAAAACAGTTGGGAAGGAGTTACGGTCCTCTCTATGCATGAACGTCATGGCACATATGGCTCATCAATTCAGATGCCTTTAATTGCTTTACCAGGTGCTTTGGCCTCTTGAAGAAATTTTTCATTGCCTCTTGGGCCAACTGAATCTCCATGCAAAACCCATAGGTTTTTGTACTTGAATGTCAAAATTTCTTTTGATCCGTTGATAGTTTTGTTAGCATCTTGTGGAACAGAAATTTATATCCTCATTCAGCGATAAAGATTCCTTATTTCTGGCCACTTCTGCTGGTGAGTTACTTGACAAATTACAAGAAGTTGAGTATGAACCTGACCCAGCTATTACTCAAATTAATTGGGCAGGAGGGCAAAACAAAAAGTGCAAATTGGATTTGAATCTCCGTTTGTAATTTTTTTTCTTCTTGTCCTTTATTTTATTTTATTTTATTTTTAGCATGTTATTTTATGAGTCTTTCAGGTCATCTCTCTTTAATAACAGAAGCTTCAGGTAATGTCTCCTATACTTTATCTCTCTACATTTAAACATTGAGGACAATGTTTCATTTGGTTGGGGGGGAAGGATAGTAGACATAAGTGTGTCTTGAAATTTTATTTTTTTCTTGCAAAAAAAAAAAAAAGCGAGTTAGTAATTAGATTCAGATTGCGGTGTAAGTGAGTTTCGAAATCCTTCTTGAGAACGCTTCTGGGTCAGGATGGCAAGTATGGGGTCAGTTGAACTCTTGAGAACCCATTCTAACCAATTTGTTATTTTTATTTTGATCTTGTGACTCATTTTAGCTTTAACTTGATATTATTTAGTCTTTATTTTTGAATTTTATAACAAGGAGGTCTTATTCATTTCACTTTGAATTATTCAAATCTATGAACTCTCACAACCTTATCATTTAATAAACTGTGTGCTTATGTACTCGTTAAGCAAGTATTCATGAACTTTTCTTCACACACACACACATACCTTGATGCATGATTGTGGGTGGCAAAATGAAATGTTGTAATATTTGAGTTCTTTTGTTTTGTTTATGATAACAACACAAAGGAAGGGGAAAGTTTAAAAAAAAAAGCAAAAAAAAGTGAAAAAAAAAGAAAAAAAAGGAAGAGAAAGCAATTGTGGATAAGTTTGGTCTCGTAGCCTCCTTAATTCGAGCAATTAAGCCCGAGGGGTGCCTCAACACCTAATCCCCTAAGACCAACTGGTTTGGGAGCTATTGGCCCAAAGCTCGCTACATGGATTAAGGAGAAAGCTTAATGGGATTGAACATTGCACTATCCACAAGTTTCTAAGCAAAAATAAAGCATCGGCAACCCGAGTCGTTAATCTCGTAGGGGTGTCTTAACACCTAATGCCCTAAGGCCAACTGGTCTGGGAGTCATTAGCCTAAGGCTCGCTACATGGGTTAAAGATGCATTCTTTCAAAAAAAAAAAAAAAGAAAAAAAAATGTATAAAATGAATGAATATCCCCTACCTTAAGGTTGTTAGCCTTAACAAATACTAGAACCGATATGGCTTATTTCTAATAAGCCCCATAGTCATGTGTCAACTGAGCACAAAAGAAGGTTTGTGGATATCTTGACTGAAGGGTACATGAGTCATTAAAAAAAAATCAGTTGAGAGTTTGTTTATTTGGATAAAATCAAGGAGAGTGCAATAATGACCACCTTGGATGTAAAATTCTATACATCACTTCTAAATAATAACGCTTTAATTGCTAGGGACTAGCAATAAGCTAGTTGGGGGGTGTGATGAACACTTAAATATGCATGTTTAATAAGAGTTTAGTTCATCATATTGCATTAATAGTGTCATTAAAATTCCTCAACTTAAGCATATTTGTAGCATTTGCATCTTTGGAATTAATTTCTCTTAATTTTGGTTTTGTTACAGGTTCGGTAAAATGGGCCTAACTCTCTATTTATAGATCAGAATGGTACAATTCTTACTGTTTTGGAAGCTGTTTAATTGTCTACAAGATTGCATTTCACAAGCATCTCAATTCGGGCTCTTAGTAGACCAAAATTGGGCTTGAAATGAACCCATCTATAGTCTCGGCCTAGTCTGACCAGACCTCAATATTTGAATCGTATCTCTCAAATACGTATCCAAATTGTGCAAATCAATATGTTCTAGAAATCTGAGAGAAATATCTACAACTTTTATGAAGACATGTGATTAAAATTCTCAACATTTAAATATCAAAATTGATGGTCAAAGTCGGTGCCTAATGATCCCAATTTTCAAAGATATTTACAACTAATATTTGACAATTATGCCCTTGTAATTTGACAAGTTTGCCCCTGGATGTATCTATAAATAGAGGTGCCTTGTGACCCATTAGGGCATCTTGGCCTTGGCTGGAACTTTTGGCTTTGGCTAGGATCTTGTATTGTGTTTTGTGTGTTTATGTTATTAATGAATTTCCTTTTTCTTGCATTTTATTTTCTTTCTATTATAATGTTCTTCTAATTTCTCTTTTGCTAAGGTGAAAGTGTGAAACCCTTGATATGAGAATAAGGATTCTCTAACCCTTAATATGTGCTTAATAATCTTAATCTTATAATGTTTATTCAATATGATTTATATTTAATTTCTTATTCAATCTTGACACCACTCGTAAAGTGGAGGTCTTGATCTATTGTCGACAATCCTTGGCACATCAAATGCTTGGATCCTTTCTAGATGATGTATGGTTCTTCCTTACCGACACGAATCTAGTTAGGAACCTTGATTTGTTATAGACATATGGTGATTGGCACATTGGATGCTTGACCCATTTACAAGAAGTGGTATAAATATTGGTAATGAAACAAATATAATTCATATAACTAAAATGGGTTAATTATCCTTATTTGAATTATCAAGGGCGGATCCCCTAACCTTAGCCTTCATTGTTATTGTGTTAATTCCTCTTGTATTTTAATTATTCTATTGTTTTTGAACTTTTTATTTACTATGGTAGGTTCTACCACCTTATGAAATTGTTCTTTAATTTACTATGGTTGGTTATATCACCTATTTCCATTGATGGTTTTACCTCCTCTTGCTTTTTGTTTTATATTTGAATGGTCGGTAATACCACCCACCATCTTACATACTTGTTGATATTATCATGTCACCTCTTTGAATCATCCATATCACATTTGTTTAGCCTATAATTTGTAACGCTTAAATTCCCTTCCTCGTGGATCGACCCCGGTCTCACCGGGTTTTATTACTTCGACACTCCTATACTTGGGAGACAATCCTTTTTCAGATGTGTCAAGTTTTTGGCGCCGTTGCCGGGGAAGGTAAAAAATTGGCGTGCAAAATTGTAAGTGTTCTCTTTTCTCATCTTAGATCTAAATTTTTTATTTTTGTGTTTTCATCTTTTGCTCTCTTTCTTCTCCCTTTCTTGCATGAAAATTTGGTCACGAACATCTAGTGGTAGACTTGTTAGAAAAACATCATCTTCTTTAGAAAACATGGCCGACAATCATGAGGAAATATTCACGGATGACGGGGACAACCGTTCGCAACAAAATGATCAAAACCAACGAAGAACCCTCAGAGACTACATGAATCCGGTTAGGACTAGTGCACCATCTTGTGTAGTTTCTCCTCCAGATTCAATCCATTTCAATTTCAAACCAAGTTTTGTTCGACTTCTACCCACTTTTCATGGCCTTGACATGGAGAACCCATATTCCCACTTGAAACTCTTTGAAGAGGTATGTAGCTCCTACACTGACCCAAATTGTCGCATAAACACCATTAGATTAAAGCTTTTTTCTTTTTCTTTAAAAGATAAAGCTAGAACATGGCTACAAAATTTGAGGTCGAATTCCATTAGTTCATGGGATGAGATGAAACAACAATTTTTAAAAAAATTTTTTTCCTACCCATAGAACAAATTCTCTTAAAAGACAAATTTCTGATTTCTCTCAAAGACAAGGAGAAACCCTTTACCAATGTTGGGATAGGTATAAGGAACTACTTAATACCTGTCCTCACCAGGGGTTTGAAACTTGGAGAATAGTTGCACATTTCTATGAAGGGTTAACACCTCAAGATAGGCAACTAGTGGAATTAATGTGTAATGGAGAATTTAAAGAAAAAGACCCTGAGGAAGCACTTGATTTCCTAGATTCCTTGGCAGAAAAGGCACAAAATTGGGACACTGCTGGCACCTATGAGGTACCAAGTAAGGCCCAAACCTCGACATCCAATAGAGATATTTACAACCTTAGGGAAGACCATGACCTTCAAGCCAAATATGCATCCCTAGCTAGAAAAGTTGAGGCTTTAGAAATGAAAAAGAGTGGTCAATTGAATTCTATTCAAGAAAATGTCTGTAACATTTGTGATGACAATGAACATTCTACTGATGATTGCCCAACTTTGCCTGCCTTTAGGGAATGTCTCCATGAAGAAGCCAATGCCTTGAACACTTTCAAAAGGCCAAATCACAATCCATATTCACAAACCTACAATCCTGGTTGGAGAAATCATCCAAATTTTAGCTGGGAAAATGACAATCATGCACAATCTTCACAAGTCCCTTTTCAAACACGACAAAATTTTCAAAATTCTCATGATCATGCATATGCTTCTCCTCCTAGGAATGACTTTGAAGAGACATTGCATTCATTCATTACAAAGCAAGAGACTTTCAATAGTCAAACTGCTTAAACATTAGCAAATTTGTCAGAAACTCTTGCAAAATTTGCATCGACATTTAGCATCCAAGAGAAGGGAAAATTTCCTTCTCAAACATTGCAAAACCCCAAAGATCAATCTAACTCAAATGCAGGAAGTTCAAGTAACCATTACTTTGATCAAGCCAAGTCAGTCATGACCCTTCGCAATGGTAAGATTGTTGAAAAACACATTCCTGACCCTTGTGAGAAAGAAGAAGAATCGATCTCTAAAGGGCAGGAAGGGGCTGCTAAACCAACACCTAGCGAAGAGGAAACCATATCCTCATCTGTGCCTCCATTTCCTCAAGCATTAACCACACAAAAGAAGCAAACTCATAGTTCTGAAATCTTTGAAATTTTCAAACAGGTAAAGGTCAACATTCCCTTGCTTGATGTGATCAAACAGGTACCTTCTTATGCAAAATTTTTGAAGGACTGGTGCACTGTAAAAAGAAAACTAAATGTGAAAAAGAAGGCCTTTCTAGCTGAGCAAGTAAGTGCTATTCTTCAAAATAATAATACAGTGAAATACAAGGATCCAGTTGTCCTACAATTTCATGTGTTATTGGAGAGCATAAAATTGAACAAGCTTTACTTGATCTTGGTGCTAGTGTGAATTTGCTTCCATATTCGGTTTTTAAGAAACTCAATCTAGGTGAGTTAAAACCGACTTCTGTAACTCTTTTGCTTGCTGATAGATCAATTAAAGTACCAAGAGGAGTAATAGAAGATGTGTTAGTTCAAGTCGATAAATTCATTTACCCAGTGGATTTTATCGTCTTGGACACACAACCAGTGAAAGTAAGCAATTCAATTCCTGTTATTTTAGGGCGTCCATTTCTAGCTACTTCTAATGCTTTGATTAATTGCAGGAATGGAGTCATGAAGTTATCATTTGGGAATATGACATGAACTTAATGTTTTCAATATGTGCAAACAACCAAATGAAGAAGAAGATGAAATTGATGAGGTTAATGTAATTGAATCTATTGTGGAAGATCACATCCAAAAAGGGAGTTCTTCTGACCCTTTGGAAACTTGTTTATTGAATTTGTTAGAATCAAGTACGGAACTAGAACATGATCTTTCTAATATGTGTTCTTTACTGGATTGTGCACAGGTCATGGAAAAAGGCTCAAAATCAAGATTTGAAGAATTGGGGCAAATGAATGAAAGAAAGGAAGAGGAAGCTCCTAAGTTAGAATTGAAGCCCTTACCTGAAGGACTGAAATATGCATATCTTGGGAGAATCAGCCATATCCGGTGGTAATTTCTTCATCCCTTCACAGGTGAGCACAAGGTAATTGATAGAAGTGTTAAAAATGCATAAAATGCAAATTGGGGTGGATATTTAAGATATAAAAGGCACTTAACCCTTTAATTTGCACACCATAGAATACATTAGAGGAAAAAATGCCAAACATCCAACAAACACTCCAAAGGAGATTAAATCCCACACATGAAAAGAGGTCATTAGGGCTGAAGTTCTCAAACTACTTGATGCGGGAATTATCTATCCTATTTCTGATAGTAAGTGGGTAAGCCCTACACAAGTAGTACCTAAAAAATCTGGCATTACAGTTGTTAAAAATGAAAAGGGGGAATTATTGCCAACTCGTGTTTCGTCTAGTTGGAGGATGTGCATTGATTATAGAAAATTAAATGCTGTCACTAGAAAAGACCATTTTCTCTTACCCTTCCTTGACCAAATTCTTGAAAGAGTAGCAGGACACCCCTACTACTGCTTTCTTGATGGATACTCAGGCTATTATCAAATTCCCATTGCAATCGAAGACCAAGAAAAGACCACATTCACGTGCCCCTTTGGCACTTTTGCATTTAGGAGAATGCCCTTTGGACTTTGTAATGCCCCAGCCACTTTTCAAAGATGCATGTTAAGCATTTTCAGTGACATGGTTGAGCATTGTTTAGAAGTTTCATGGAGATCAACTGTCTTGGAAATCTTTTGATAATTGTCTTGAAAATTTAGAAAAAGTCCTAAAAAGGTGTGTAGAAAAAGGTATTATTTTGAATTGGGAAAAATGTCATTATATGGTCACTTCAGGAATTGTTTTAGGTCATGTGGTGTCTTCTAAAGGAATTGAAGTGGATAAAGCAAAAGTGGAATTAATTTCCCATTTGCCTCCACCAAAAACAGTTAAAGAGGTTCGTTCAGTCTTAGGGCATGCTGGATTTTATAGGAGGTTCATAAGAAATTTCAGTACTATATCTAAACCTCTTTGTAACCTCTTAATAAAAAGATACTTCCTTTGAATGGACTCAAGAATGTCAAAATGCCTTTGATACATTAATTGGGCTTTTAACAACTGCTCCAATTATACAATCTCTTGATTGATCCTTGTCTTTTGAATTGATGTGTGATGCAAGCGACTATGCAGTTGGTGCTGTCTTAGGACAAAGAAAAGAAGGTAAGCCTTATGTGATATACTATGCAAGTAGGACTTTAAATGATGCAAAAATGAATTACACAACAACTGAAAAAGAAATACTTGCAGTAGTATTTGTATTGGACAAATTTCGATCTTATTTAATTGGTTTTCCAACGATTGTTTACACTGATCATGCAGCTGTGAGACATTTAATGTGTAAACAGGATGCAAAACCTAGATTAATACGGTGGATCTTATTGCTCCAATAATTCAACATCACAATAAAGGATAAGAAAGGAGCCAAAAATGTCGTTGCTGATCATCTTTCAAGACTAACGACAGAGACATTAATTGAAACTTCACCTATCAATGATTCTTTTCCTGATGAATTTTTATTTTCCGTTGCTATTGTACCTTGGTTTGCTAATATTGTAAATTTTCTTGCGACAGGGAAAATGCCACCTCATTGGAAAGCTCAAGACAAAAGAAAATTTTTAACCGAGGTGAAAAAGTTTTACTGGGATGATCCGTATCTTTTCAAATATTGTCCAGACCAAATAATGAGAAGATGCATACCCGACAATGAGGTAAGTAGTGTCATTAACTTTTGTCATTCTGAAGCATGTGGAGGACATTTTCATCTAGAAAAACAGCTGCTAAGATCTTACAATGTGGATTTTATTGGCCCACCTTATTTAAAGATGCACATGCATTTTGCAAAACGTGTGAAAATTGTCAAAAATTGTGATCCATTTCAAAAAGAAACATGATGCCTTTGAATCCCATTCTTGTTGTTGAAATCTTTGATTGTTGGGGTATTGATTTTATGGGGCCCTTTCCACCGTCATTTGGTGTTGTGTATATCCTTGTTGCAGTAGACTATGTTTCCAAATGGGTCGAGGCAACTCCATGTCGAAACAATGACCACAAAACAGTTGTCAAATTCTTGAAAGAGAATATCTTGAGTAGATTTGGAATTCCTCGAGCCATTATTAGTGATGGAGGTACGCATTTTTGTAATAAACCATTTGAAACCTTAATGAAGAAATATGGAATAACCCATAAAATTTCTACACCTTATCACCCACAAACAAGTGGACAAGTTGAATTAGCTAATAGGGAGTTAAAACAGATCCTAGAAAAAACGGTTAACCCAAATCGTAAAGATTGGTCTTTAAGACTTAGTGATGCACTTTGGGCTTACCGAACTGCTTTAAAAACATCATTGGGAATGT
Source organism: Boswellia sacra (assembly GCA_013180625.2). Taxonomy (NCBI): domain Eukaryota; kingdom Viridiplantae; phylum Streptophyta; class Magnoliopsida; order Sapindales; family Burseraceae; genus Boswellia; species Boswellia sacra. The sequence continues at coordinate 48,387 of SNVD02012541.1, read as the reverse complement.
CTCCTTATAGACTAGTTTATGGAAAACCTTGTCACTTACCTGTGGAAATTGAGCATAAAGCTTATTGGGCCATTAAAACATTAAACACAAATTTGAATGATGCTTGCAAGTTACGTAAACTCCAACTGAGTGAACTTGAAGATATCAGGAATGAGGCTTATGAAAATTCTAAAATCTATAAAGAAAAAATGAAGGTTTTTCATGACAAATCCATTGTTAGAAAAATCTTTTGAACCTTCACAGAAAGTTCTTTTGTATGATTCAAGATTGCATTTGTTTCCTGGTAAACTTCGGTCCCGTTGGACTGGGCCTTTCATTGTTAAAAATGTTTTCCCTCATGAAGCAGTTGAAATTGAGAACCTAAAGAATGGTAATGTGTTTAAAGTTAATGGACAACGGTTAAAACCATTCTTTGAAAATTTTGCCCAAAACGAAGAGTCCATTGCTTTAATCGATCCTTTTAAGGATTGATTTTTCCCGGTCAAGTGGCGGATACGGTACTCCGTGACATTTAAAGTCGGTTTTTCAGTTCCCTAAAAACTGTTGCTCCCCTTGCATCCATTTTCTTTTCTCTCATTTTCTTCACATGGATACCATTCTCTCAAAATTGCACAAACATTTTCCCTCTCTTCCTCAAAATGATTTGCTTAAAATTTATAAAGCTCGTGCAGAAAGACTAAGGTTGTTGATGCGTAAAGGTATTCCTGCTGATTTAAGATGGTTAATTGAAGCCAAGGTTCAATTTTCCTATGAATTTTCAGATAATCTTGTGTCCCACATGCCAGGTTTGGGAAAAAGCTCTTATGCCAAAAAGCGAAGAGCGAAAAGGTTACAAGTTTGTCCCAGATGTGCAAGATGGACTTGTAACCAGCGTTGCCGCTCCTTGGGATATTTGTCTAATAATCGAGAGGATAAACCACAGTTCATCAAGAATAGACTGAGTAGGGAGTCTTTGGATGATACTCGAATGACTCTTGAGACGCATTCTTGTGGACTTGTGCAGCTTGAAATTTTTAAATTGTGGACACAATTCCGAGATGAGCAGGAACGCTATAGTCTTGGGAATCTGACTCAAAACGACCCTGTTTGCCAGTTTATAAGAAAAACTGGATGGGAAGCATATCCCCAACTCATAGAAGGTGTTTAAGCCGTTTCTGGACGTAAAACCAGAGGAAGATGTGAGCCACAGTCACAACTACCTGTACATATGCATGCGTGCCATCATTTTTGAATTTTAATACCTCATTGCTGTCATTTTTGAATTTGTATCTTTTGTTTGACTTTTGGTGTCTTATTTCATCATCTTTTGACCTTTTCTATGCATTATTGTCATATTTTTCAAAAAGCAACCGAGCTACCTATTTAGATGTCATCATTAGCATACCTTTTTGCACTCCATAAATACCACATCTCTTGTTCTCTTCTTCACACATAGTTAGAGAGTTGCATAGACATGGAGGGAACTTCACAACGTCGAATCCAAAGGATATGTGTATTCTGCGGATCTCGACCGGGTAAAAGTGAGGAGTTTGTAGAAGTAGCAAACTATCTTGGTAGGCTACTGGCTGAAAGAAAGATTCATGTGGTTTATGGGGGAGGTAGCCTCGGGTTAAAGGGTTGCGTATCAACAGCTGCACATGTAGGAGGCAGTCAAGTGTTAGGAGTTATTCCTAAAGCTTTGGCTGTAGAAAGCATTGTTGGAAAAACGGTTGGGAAGGAGTTACAGGTCTCCTCTATGCATGAACGCATGGCACATATGCTCATCAATTCAGATGCCTTTATTGCTTTACCAGGTGGCTTTGGCACTCTTGAAGAAATTTTTCAAATTGCCTCTTGGGCCCAACATGAATCTCCATCAAAAACCCATAGGTTTGTTGAATGTCAAAAAATTTCTTGATCCTTGATAAGTTTGTTGATGCCAGCTGTGGAACAGAATTTTATCCTCATTAGCCGAGGAAAGATCTTATTCTGCCACTTTGCTAGGTGAGCTACTTGACAAAATACAAGAAGTTGAGTATTTTTGTTTGCAAACAACCTGACCCAGCTAGTACTCAAATTATTGGGCAGGAGGGCAAAACAAAAAGTGCAAATTGGATTTGAATTCCGTTTGTAATTTTTTTCTCTTGTCCTTTATTTTATTTTTTTATTTTTAGCATGTTATTTTATAAGTCTTTCAGGTCATCCCTCTTGAATAATAGAAGCTTCAGGTAATGTCTCCTATACTTTATCTCTCTACATTTAAACATTGAGGAGAATGTTTCATTTGGTGGGGGGGAAGGATAGTAGACATAAGTGTGTCTTGAAATTTTATTTTTTCTTGCAAAAAAAAAAAAGCGAGTTAGTAATTAGATTCAGAGTGCGGTGTAAGGAGTTCAAATCCTCTTGAGACGCATTCTAGGTCAGGAATGGCAGAGTAGGGAGGGCCAGTTTGAACTCTTGAAACTCATTCTAACCAATTTGTCATTTTATTTTAATCTTGTGAACTCATTTTAGCTAACTTGATATTATTTAGTCTTGATTTTTGAATTTTATAACAAGGAGGTCTTATTCATTTCACTTTGAATTATTCAAATCTATGAACGCTCACAACCTTATCATTTAAATAAAAAAAAATTGTGTGCTTATGTACTCATTAAGCAAGTATTCATGAACCTTTCTTCACACACACACACATACCTTGATGCATGAGTGTGGATGGCAAAATGAAATGTTGTAATATTTGAGTTCTTTTGTTTTGTTTAGGATAACAACACAAAGGAAGGGGAAAGTTAAAAAAAAAAAAAAGCAAAAAAAAGAAAAAAAAAAGAAAAAATAGCAATTGTGGATAAAGTTTGGTCTCGTAGCCTCCTTAATTCGAGCAATTAAGCCCGAGGGGTGCCTCAACACCTAATACCCTAAGACCAACTGGTTTGGGAGCTATTGGCCCAAAGCTCGCTACAGGGATTAAGGAGAAAGCTTAATGGGATTGAACATTGCACTATCCACAAGTTTCTAAGCAAAAATAAAGCATCGGCAACCCGAGTCGTTAAGCTCGAAGGGTTGTCTTAACACCTAATGCCCTAAGGCCAACTGGTCTGGGGGTCATTAGCCTAAGGCTCGCTACATGGGTTAAAGATGCATTCCTTAAAAAAAAAAAAAAAAAGAGAAAAAAAATATAAAATGAATAAATGCCCCTTACCTAAGGTTGTTAGCCTTAACAAATATTAGAACCGATATGACTTCTTTCTAATAAGCCCCATAGTCATGTGTTGACTGAGCACAAAAAGAAGGTTTATAGATATCTTGACTGAAGGGTACATGAGCCATAAAAACAAATAATAATAATAATAATAATTGGTAGAGAGTTTGTTTATTTGGATAAAATCAAGGAGAGTGCAATAATGACCGCCTTGGATGTAAAATTATATAAATCGCTTCTAAATAATAACGCTTTAATTGCTAGGGACTAGCAATAAGCTAGTTGGGGGGTGTGATAAACACTTAAATATGCATGTTTAATAAGAGTTTAGTTCATCATATTGCATTAATAGTGTCATTAAATTCCTCAACTTAAACATATTTGTAGCATTGCATCTTTGGAATTAATTCCTCTTAATTTTGGTTTTGTTACAGGTTCGGTAAAATGGGCATAACTCTCTATTTATAATCAGAATGGTGCAATTCTTAATGTTTTGGAAATCTGATTTAATTGTCTACAAGATTGCATTTCACAAGCATCATCAAATTCGGGCTCTTAGTGGACCAAAATTGGGCTTGAAGTGAACCCATCTTTAGTCTCGGCCCAGTCTGACCAGGCCTCAGTATTTGGACCGTATCTCTCAAAATACGTATCCAAATTGTGCAAATCAATATGTTCTAGAAAGCTGAGAGAAATATCTACAACTTTCATGAAGACATGTGATTAAAATTCACAACATTTCGATGTCAAAATTGATGGTCAAAGTCGGTGCCTAATGATCCCAATTGTCAAAGATATTTACAACTAATATTTGACAATTATGCCCTTGTAATTTGACAAGTTTGCCCCTGGATGTATCTATAAATAGAGGTGCCTTGTGACCCATTAGGGCATCTTGGCCTTGGCTGGAACATTTTGGCTTTGGCTAGGATCTTGTATTGTGTTTTGTGTGTTTATGTTATTAATGAATTCCTTTTTCTTGCATTTTATTTTCTTTCTATTATAATGTTCTTCTAATTTCTCTTTTGCTAAGGTGAAAGGGTGAAACCCTTGATATGAGAATAAGGATTCTCTAACCCTTAATATGTGCTTAATAATCTTAATCTTATAATGTTTATTCAATATGATTTATATTTAATTTCTTAATCAATCTTGACACCACTCGTAAAGTGGAGGTCTTGATCCATTGTCGACAATCCTTGGCACATCAAATGCTTGGATCCTTTCTAGATGATGTATGGTTCTTCCTTACCGACACGAATCTAGTTAGGAACCTTGATTTGTTGTAGACATATGGTGATTGGCACATTGGATGCTTGAACCATTTACAAGAAGTGGTATAAATATTGGTAATGAAACAAATATAATTCATATAACTAAAATGGGTTAATTATCCTTATTTGAAATATCAAGGGCGGATCCCCTAACCTTAGCCTTCATTGTTATTGTGTTAATTCCTCTTGTATTTTAATTATTCTATTGTTTATGAACTTTTTATTTTATTTACTATGGTAGGTTCTACCACCTTATGAAATTGTTCTTTAATTTACTATGGTTGGTTATACCACCTATTTCCATGGATGGTTTTACCTCCTCTTGCTTTTTGTTTTATATTTGAATGGTCGGTAATACCACCTACCATCTTACATACTTGTTGATATTATCATGTCACCTCTTTGAATCATCCATATCACATTTATTTAGCTTATAATTTGTAACGCTTAAATTCCCTTCCTCGTGGATCGACCCCGGTCTCACCGGGTTTTATTACTTCGACACTCCTATACTTGGGAGGTAATCCTTTTTCGGATGTGTCATAGGTTCTACCAACTTATGAAATTGTTCTTTAATTTACTATGGTTGGTTATACCACCTATCTTCATGGATGGTTTTACCTCCTCTTGCTTTTTGTTTTATATTTGAATGGTCGGTAATACCACCTACCATCTTACATACTTGTTGATATTATCATGTCACCTCTTTGCATAATCCATAGCACATTTGTTTAGCTTATAATTTGTAACGATTAAATTCCCTTCCTCGTGGATCGACCCCGGTCTCACCGGGTTTTATTACTTCGACACTCCTATACTTGGGAGACAATCCTTTTTCGGATGTGTCAGTTGTGTTGATGGATATGGTTGAGTGGTGGTGGACTCATAATGATTAATGAACGGCCGCCACTCAAATTTATTCCTTCTTAAATTTAAATTTGCTTTTTCATTATTATTAATACCACGTTTAGTTTTATGTTGATTTTAATTGCTTTTCTCTATTTTATTGCTCATTTTAATGATGGATTGAGGATGCCATCTAAATTATAGATGACTGTCCCATTTCCATGATTTTGGTTTATTTTAGGATAAAAGACATCATTTAATTCATAAATAAATGTCATTCTATTAAGCGATGTTACTCAAATCATGAGTTACACTTGTTATTTTATAATTTTAATGCTTAGTATGTTTGTTCTTGTTCATTTATTTTAATTTACAGCATGTTTACTATAATATGATACGGTTAAAATTGAGGGGTGGTGGGTAAACTCACATGGATTGGTGAGGAACCCATTTCTCCCATTTAGATTATGTTTGCATTTTTTATGATATCTAATTGACTAGAAGTACGTTTGGATGAATGTGTCAAATTAATGAGGCATAGACCAACATTAATGGTGCGAAATCCATTTTTGGAGCTACAATTGTAGTGATGATGTACTAGGAATGATGGATGAGGGATAGACTCACATTAATGGTGGGAAATCTATTTTTAGAGGTATAATTGTAGTGAAGATGTATTTAGAATGATGGATAAGGTATAGACCCACATTGATGATAAGAAATACATTTTTGGGGATACAATAGTAGTGATGATATATTTGGTGTAATAGACAAGGGATAGACCAACATTGATGGTAGGGAATCCACTTTTGGGAGGCATGGTTGTTGTGATTATGTGTGCGAAGTTTGAGGATAATAGATAGACTCACATTAATGGTAAGGAATCCGTTTTTAGTAGATTGGCAGTTATAAAGCATTTTGGAGATAATCGATAGTGGACAGACTCAAATTGTATGACGAGGTGTCCATTTCGATAATTGGGAGTGCTTAATTAGTTTTATAATCAATTTTAACTGTATTTACTTTTTTGCATTTATTTTTTACACACTATAGTGAGTGGTTGTAATCCCTTTCCTTTCTCCCCCATGTTTGGATAGATATATACCCTATTTTCCTCTTACCTTTCTATGGATGGATATAAACTATTGACATCCTACATGTAACAATGAAGATAAAATCGATTACGTGCATTAAGTGGACTTAGGATCAAGCTGGATAGCAATTAACGGACTAAACCCTTGAACTTGATTAACCCTAGTGGAGGCCAAATTCTATCTAGACGGATCAAAGATTCATATCCAACTTTCGAACCTAACTCCAAAAGGGTGAGGGTAGTTTAGGCCTAGAAGCAAGGGATTGGATTATCATCACTCAATTTTTCTGTGGTTATTCCTAGGTAGTGACTCTATAATTTTTTGCCTTGTCTTTGTGACTTGTCTCGTTTTGCCCCTAAGTCTCGAAAAGACTTGGAAAGCAGTGATGAGGTCGCAGTCAATTAGAGTGGAATGGAAGCTCCGCTCACACTATCCTTTAAATGGTGGCTTTAACAGTGTACTTTAGTGGTGTGCCAAATGATGACCCAAATGCTCACATAGCTAATTTTCTGGAGTTATGTGATACTTTTAAAAATTGTGGAGTTTTCAATAATGCTATTATATTGAGGCTCTTCTAATTCTCTCTCGAAGGCAGGGCAAAAGTATGGTTAAACTCACTTCCATCATTAACTATCACCATATGGGATGAAATTGCTAAAAAGTTTCTTAGCAAAGTTCTTCCCTCCAATCAAAACTATGAAGATGCAAAATGATCAACTCTTTTATTCAATTTAATATGGAGTTGCTTTATGAAGTTGGGAGAGATAAAAAGAATTGCTTAGAAGGTGCCACAATATGGACTTCAAGTTTGGATTTAAGTGAAAACTTTCTACAATTGTTTACAGGCTAAAACATGAACAATATGATTGATGTAACAGTTGAAGGAACTTTGATGAAGAAATCATGTGAGGAAGCATATGAGTTGGTTGAGGAGTTGGCAACCAACAACTACCAATAGCCAGCATATCGAGTGACAACAAGAAGAACACAATGGGTTCATGAAATTGATTCTTTTTTAGCTTTATCTACTCAAGTTGCATCTTTATCTAAGAAATTAGATATTATTAATGTGAATACTATTCAATCTACTAATGCCATTTGTGAATTTTATACAAGAAATCATAAGGTGGTAGATTGTCAAGTAGGGAATCCATTCGCCAATAGTAGATCAGAGCAACCAAATTATATGTCAAATTACCAATGAAAAAATAGTCCTTAGTCTAATACTTACAATCTAGGATGGCAAAACCGCCCATATTTATCATGGAATAACTCTCAAAATTTTTCCAAGCCTTCACCAGTTTTCAACATCAGCAACAAGAAAAGAAGCCAAATGTTGAAGAGGTATTGGCATAGTTTATAGCAAAGTTGGATGCTAAATTTCAAAATTGCAGGAACCTAGACAGGATTTTGATCTAATCGATGCAACAAAATAGTATCCGAGACTAAGATCTCGTGACTACAGGCTTGAAAAATTCTTGCAGCTTTCAATCTAAATTGGTTCCTAAGCATGTCTACAAGCTGCCTAAATGAGATGAATGGGCATCAAAAAGCACTGGACAAATCCTAATAACACAAGACAAAGGTCAGATGGAGCCCTGTAAGTTGAAACATCACTTGGAGAAGCCCATAGAGCAAAATTCGTTTATCTCAAGGTAGAGGTGTATATATTTCACATTTTTGGCTTTGTGGAGGCCCTAATCATAAAAACGTGAAGCCCTAAATATATCTTATATATTCCTTTTTCCTTGTCTAATGATAATTAGTAAACCTAGTTTAATTAGGGTTATATCTAATATAAACCCTAATTGGACTTTAAAGGCTTTTGGCTCCGGGTCATATAAGAAGACTTTTAATTAATTAAATCTTTAATTTATCCAATAGCCCAATAGCTTAATTAATCTCATTAATTAAATAATAGACCCAATTATAAATTAATCCCATTAATTAAATTGACACAGTTACTAGTTTACTAATTATTGTTTATTTAATTTAGTACCGGGCTTTATTCTTTAATAAGCCCAATCAAATTAAATAACTAAGTTCTGAAGTACAAGCCCTGTCCAAGCAATTTTATAATCAGCTAGCTAGAGATCCTAATGGATATATTCAATTATAAGCTCTAATAAATTTGACATAGTACTATTTTATCTCATAATTGTAGTAGGCCCCATCTGTTAATTTTGGCCCATTTCACTATAGATCCAAAATTGCACTCTTGAATTAAATATTTTTTTACAGAAGGCTTAATAATTTAATTTGATTAAATTATTTTTTTAAGCCTTATCCATTGACTATCAGCTTTACATAACTAATTTTCATGGAATACCAATAATTTGAGCTAGATATAATTTATCATTTTACCCATCGAATTACATCTTGAACCTTTAATACCATTTTACACTATGGACTGATTCAGATTTTTTACAATAAATCCTAGTTTAATGAACAACTTTCATTAAATACTTGATCAAGATATTATCATTTAAAACCTTATAAAACTATCAAAGTAATACTCTACAATCCATTAGGAGTCATAAATTTCATATCTATTGTATAGTGTCTACTAGCATACAAATCTTATAATCCCAACTATCACATGTATTGACCTTCCATTTTAGATCTTGCTTTTTATTCTAGTCCAAAATCATAGCCTATATAATGGAGGTACACTACCCACTCATGATTAAGATAGGAATGTCTTTAGTATTCGGGTATAGAAATTCATATTTGGTCACGCTATTTCTACCAAATGGATAATTTTTACGTGGTCTGTATTTAATGCACTGATTAATACACAAGTATCTTTATCCTGAAGTATCCACTTCAAATGGTTAGACACTTACCATTTCTCCATTGAAGACAAACGACACAACAACATTGTCCAAACAAAGTGCTCAACTATTATTTACAAGTTGTGAACTAATTTTGAACTTTAATAAAGTTTTATGTCTCATATATATCTCATATATACAGAACTTTATCAATGCATAAGCTCTGGAGCTTTTAGTCATCTATACAACCATATTTGGCAATTTATAAATAATAACTTTTATTCATTTATAACAATAATGTTTACATTATTACATAAAATCATCCATACTCTTAGGGCATACTTGTATATAGTTAAATGACCATTATAACTATGCAAAAGCAACTTATTTACATCCATTTAATGGTCAAACTAATAGAAGGGTAGTCCACAATGAATTTCTGAAAATGTAGGGTTGGCGCTCATGCAAAAGTGCAAAAGACATTTTTTCATGATAATATTGTCAAAGGTATGAGTGGTCTATGACATTTACCCATAATATAACATATAGGTATTAAAATTAGAATCTAACTTTGAAAGGGGATTGGTTATTACATGACAAGTCCTCTATCGAGTTGCATTTTAAATTCATAAAGGAAAGTACAAAAATAAAGTTAAAAAAGTTTAGGTCTAAAGAAGAGAAGCAAAATATAACCTCAATAACGTAAAGAAACCCTTTTAAAACCGTTGTCCCAAACGGTGTGCTTGGGTCCAATGGCCAAGTACAAAACAATAAACACTAAAACAAAATTGTTACATTTGTCAAAAAGTTATTTTTTAAAAAAATCGCCAAGTATGATATATCTTTACAAGTAAAACCCCTATTTGAGCCTTGTTTAACACTCTTTAAATTAGTCCCATTCAATATTCGTCACATGCCTCATTTAGTGGTAAGCAAACTCTAATTAAAAACTCTTATACACTTAATACTTTCCCAATTTCCCACTTAGACAAAAGTTAAACTCTTTGGTCTTACCCTAACCAAAACATCGACTCTCATATTTTCGTCTTTTTTCACTCACATTCTTAATTCACATCTTCTTTCTTCACCATATTTGACTCACACACTCATTGTTGGTCGATTTTGTTCCTTCGTTCACCCTCATTCTCCTTTCTTGGTTCAATAACATTCTCGAGTCTTAACTTTGTTTTTTGATTCACCCACTTGGACTTAGGGTTTATGTATTTGAAGACTTTTCAGGGTTTTATGCAATTGTTTCTTAGTAGTATGACATTATATTTCAATATTCTTCGAAGTCAGTTGTGATTGATTTTGATTTGGCTAAAAGGCTTGATTGACAAGCAGATTTGGGCGTCGCACTTTAAATGCTTCAGATTTGTAAATTAACAAGCTCAGTAAACTCTTCTAAGTTCATATTATGACATCTTAGTTGTACAAATCATTTTTTTCAATTATGTGAAGTCAATTCTTGGTTAAGCTTTGTCCTAGTTCAAAAAGTCTAAGCTTTGTGTAGGTTGGTTTGGTTGTAAGCTCTATGTTGGATCTTAGGTTGGAGTAACAATGCATTAGTTCTTAACATAGGTTAAAAAAAAAGTTACAAATATAAGACTCCGATTTGACAAAAATGTGAAAAAAAGTAGTCCTAAAGGCTACATGCTTGTCTATTATAATATGTCACATGTGGATAGTTGTATACTTTGCAATTTGATCAACTGTGACGTATGGATACTTGGTGGTGCCATAGTTGGCGGTCAAAATCATTTTAAGATGCATTTAATTGATGGCTAAAAATTGTCACGTGATGGCATTTTTCTTGTAATAAAGCAATTTTAAATAAAAACAACCAGAGCTGATAAACATAATCATTTAGACTTAACTCTGAAACACTAACAAATAAAGCAAATAAAAAAGTAATTCCGCCGGGAGGTTGCTTCTGCATCAAGGCCTCGTTCTTGAAAAGAGGTTGACTCCATTGAGCTAAAAGTACCAAGATCTATATCAAACAAGAAATATTCATAAAGATCCACCATATTAAAAGTTGAGAAAATTTGCAAATTAATTCATAAAGATCTACTATATTGAAAGTTGAGAAAATTTCTAAATCAACTCAGAAGTTCCACAACATAAGCCTTTTCATTTTTCTTGGCAATACAAAAATTTTTATACTGTAATTAAGAGGAGTACTATAAAACAATGGCTAATGTAACCTTACTAGTATAATAATTTTTATACTGTTAAAGGCGAAATTGGCCCTTATGAGAGCTTACTTCCGTTATTGATGGTTCCTGATTCGTACATCAAATCAAGTGTTAGGTGTGTCATTCACAACTTTGGTGGGACCATCCACTTGTGGATGATAAGCATTACTAGACTATAGCATAAAGCGAAATCTCTTCCAAAGTTTGCGCCAAAACGGGCTCAGCAGCTTAACATCGCGGTCAAAGGTGATGAATTGTGGCATCCGGTGGAGCCACAATTTCTTTAAAAACAGAGCAGTAATGTGATTTGTATCACAAGTTTAGAGTAAAACCTTTATGGACTAATATTATTAGGATCCAGAAAAAATAATATTTTGAAAAGGTTATTTATTAATCGATAAATAAATAATTTATTAATTTATTGATAAATAAATATTTATTAATTTATGATTATTTTTATATTTTAATTATTTGTACAATTTTTTTTAACTAAGATTTATGTGAGTTATAAATCAGAAAGCAATGGATGTAATCAAAATTTAATGTGCATGTACATATAGAATTCCAAAAGTTATCATGAACATTTGAAAAAGATTAATAATGTCATGTACTCACATACATGCATAATTGAGGTAATTTTGTATGAAGTTTTAAAATCAAAAAAGTAAAAAATAAAAACAAATATTTTAGGTACATCAACTGTGAGACAATGTTTGACAGTGAGCCACCCTTCTTTAATAATTTTTATAAATTTTGATACTTATTAAAAAACCAAAAAAAAAATTGCAATATAAATATATACATATAGAAGATTTAAATTTAAAATTCCATAATTTTAGCATCATTTGGATAGGTAATAACATTATGAAATTGAGATGGCTAACAAAACACACTTAATTAATTTTAGTTTTTCTAGTCCTACTTTTAAAAATCAGAAAAATTGGAAATCCTAATCATTTTTGTTCAAATAAAAAATCCATATGAAATGTTAGATTTCTATTTTCTATGGTAAAAATCATGGATTCAAAATATTAACATAAATGGGCATAAAACTCATGGAACAGTAGATGTCTTAACAACTTAGTTACACCAGCTTAACATAGCTATCATATTTCCTCATCTAATATTGTTCATGACAATCAGCAACGTCAAACAATGAAAATAACTTTAGATTATATCTTAACAACCAATCCATATCCCAATAAAATTCTATATAACTTAATTAAATAATAACATCCATAATAATCAAACCACTCATATACCAACATATAGAGATAACCTTTTACTTCATAATTCCCCTTTGAGGCAACCTCTTCCTCAATTATTTCTCATAATAGAAATAGAATACAGTTTTGGACTCTGTAAACTCTTCCTATTCTCTGGATATTCACGTTCAAAGGTTGGGAGGTCAAGGTCAAGGGTAATTTCAAATGACAATAAACAATTTCGAATTTAAGTCCTATACATCCACCTTAGCTTACTTGCAGTATTTATATTTCCAACCAGTTATTCCCAGTTACTTATAGCTTCCAAAGTACAAATTAGTCACTTAATTGCTTCCATAAATATTTTCGTCAATCACTAATCTCCTAAAGAATAGTGATAAACATTCCAAAAAGAGTGACGCTACTCTTATAAGTTACTTATATAAACTCACCTATATAAATTGACGTGGCATCCTTATATTATCATCACCATATTATCCATACTAATTAATGTCATTTATTATTAGTATAATTTATCCAATCATTGTATTTACTTATCAAATAATATCATGCTATGTTAGTTTGTATAAATGAGTTTGTATAAACACTTTGTAAGAGTAGTATTACTCTTTTAAAATTTATTCCAAAGTCATATATTCCAAATGACATATTATAAAATTAAAACTGTCACACATATAAACTCGTTACGTCATCACACCATCTACTTGACAAGCATATATTAAATACAAATCATTTAAAATACAAAATTTGAGATATAACTTGAAAATCTCTCGTATTGATGGCTTTATTCCATCTCCCCTAGTGAAGGTAAATTTATTATTCCTTTTTATTACATTTATAAATTCTTTCCTCATTTGATCTCCCTTTAAATTCACAAATCAAATTTTCTATAACTCGACTCTTATTACAAAAGTAATTTTAAAGGGAGATGCTCATGCATCGTTGTAAGGGTGACAATGTTACTTGAACAAATGTATGAGTGTCTACGTACTTTCCCCATAAACATCGTAGTTCATTAACAATTGTCTAGCGACTCTCAAAATAGGGATGTCTATTTAGCCTATCTCATAACGATGCGACTTTTATATTTTCCCCAAAAAGACTGGATTAGTTAATAAAAGTTTTTAACACATGATATTAAAATATAAATTTTCAACTAATTAACTTTATTCAGTGATCAACTCGTCAACTCTCTTTACATTATTGAATAAAGTTAGATTAAATTGTTGAAAATTTTGTTAAAAATTTAAAAAGATTATTTGAACAATGATGAATAATGTAAACAAAGAAAAGAAAGATAGACAACTGGTTGAAAAGGGGGCAGTGATCTCTATTCGAGAGCCTGGTAACATTTCTGGTAGGAAACAATTATCCCAAGAACATAGGCTGCGTTTGGTGACCGCATAAGATTATATAATTATTACTGTAGCGAATAACATTGTATAAAATTGTATTTTATAGGATTGCATAAACTCTATATTATATTTGGTTTGTCACTGTATTGTATAAATATTACACAATACTGTATTTGATAAAAGATTGAATTGGACTGTATTAAATTTTTATAATAAATTAAAATAATTTAACAATAATAAAATATAAATTTTAATAAAAAATTTATAAATTAATACTTAAATAAAATATATTTATTTTAAAAATAAAATTATCTTTAATTTTTAATTTATTTTTATAAAATATAATAATAATACCGAATATCAAATTAAAAATTGAAGCCATATTTTAAAAATTTCAGCCACGCTTTCTTGTTTTCCTTCGTCCTCTTTCTTTCTCTTTCCTTTGTTACTTTCTTTCCCTTCTTCTTCAACTTTCTTTCTCTCCCTTTCTTTCCTCTTCTTTTTTCTCCCATAGCCTTGATTTTACAGATAAACCAACATCCACACAGCCACCAAATCCAATTGGATTTTGCACTGGTGACACAATACAACCCAGCCACCACCAATACATACAAGCAATAAAAATAAAAAGAAAATAACAAATTCGTGGCAGGCAGGCTAAAAACGATTGATGAAATTATAGTATTGGGTGCAAGCAGTTGCGTGTTTGGATGAAGATTTCGTCGTTGGAGCTAGCGGCCGTAGGGGAGTTGATGGCAGCGGTAGTGAAGGAAGGGAGGAGGTTTTTGAGAGATGTTATAACTGGGAAGAAGGTTTGAGAGAGAGGAGCTTGCAGGATGATGACGACGATGATGCTATGGAGTTTTGGGAGGGCTGGAGTGAGAAAAGAGATAGACGAAAAAGTAGTGAGAAGTTAGAAAAAATTTTATGCAAACAGTACTTATACAGCCTCAACCCAGGTTCTCTCGCATGATAAGTTTGGTTGCCTTTATACACTTTTTATGCAGCTTCTTACAATCCTATCCCTACTTAAGTTTCAACCAAACACAGCAAAATCAAATATTTTACAAACAGGCCTCTTTATACAATGCTATGCGAGCCGCTAAAGGAGTCATATTAGTTCCCTTGTCCAATTATTTTTTATTTTTCGATAACTATGCTAATTTATGTCTAAACACTACAAGAAAAATGATCATATTTGGCGGTCTTTGACAGTCAAATATGTATATATTTGGCTGTCTTAAAAGCGCCACCAATGGCACCGCCAAATATAGTCAATTCGGTTAAAGTGCCAAATATGCATCTGACTATACTTGGCAGTAAAAAACTGTCAGTATTTAAAAAAAAAAATATATATATATATATATATATATATATATATATAGGTATTGTTCTTATATATGTAATCACACAAACTAAACAATGCTCAAGTGAAACCACCGTTGCTCCAAATTTTTTTGCCAAAACCTGTACAAGAAAACATTGTCTGTAATTCTTCTTCAAATTACTGAAACTAATCATAAGAACAATTAATTCAATTTTGCAATAGACAAACAAAATCTTATTAAGTCCATGAGTGCAAAGACCGGACACTAACTGACTAATTTAATCAGTTCTTTCTTTCATGAGAACACGTAATGTATGAATGACGAAAAAAGAAAAGAAAAACAAGTAACAGGTTAACAATAAAAGCTATTGCATCACAAACAAAGGATGACAACGTACTTTCTTTTGGAAGAGAAAAATTGAAACTCAAAACAACAGACGCAGAAACCTGTATCATGCTCTAGAATGAGCATGAAATTTCAAAAGATAAATGAGAAGAAGTAAAAGAATCTGAATTCAAGTTCACCTGAGGATTCAGATTTGAACAGGAAGCATCTTGAACCAAAGGGTAGGTAAGAAACAAGCTTAAACACGAGTTAACGAGTCTAATGATTCAGAATTCACAAAATTGAATAAAAATAATGAGAAAAGTTTGAAAATTGATGAAAATTAAGAGTGAAGGATGTCCAACTTGAAACAAGCAACCCACAAGCAGAGGCAGTACCGGACAACCTAATTTGAAGCGAAAAAGTAACTAAAAATCAGCTTTTGGTTGCTGAGAAAGCAACTGACACTCATCATATAACACTTCAAAAAGCCAATGCAAAAACTTCACCGACAGTAAAACAAAAGTAAAACAAAAACCATTTCTCCTTTGGGGAATTTGAACATATAGCAAGTAAGGAAATGCAAAGACGAATAAAACACTTGACAAGGCACAGAATTCCCAGATAAACAGATAAAAATGATAAGAGGACTGACTGAAATTGGAAGTTAAAGTGGTATCTTACCATGAAAAAGAGTGAGTTGGACTGTGTAGATAGTCAAACATTCAAGTAATAAATAAAACAAAGAGTAAACAAAACCAAATCAAACCCTAGATATACAAAATGTGGTTTTGAAATTGAAATTGGAAATGGAAAGAAGTCAGTTATTGGAGGATTGGAATTCGAAATTGAACAAAAGACAGAGTGTGTTTGTGTGTGGAATAATAATAAAAGTAAATAATAATATTAAAAGACAAGGAGAAATTAGAAGAAACTAAGAAGAGAAGCTAGGGAGAGTAAATAGATATATGACAATTTATATATTAGTCAAGTTAATGACCCTTGGTCAGCTGGGTAATGCACTAACAATACACTCTACCAATGAAATATATTAAGCAACAGATCAATATATGCCATTTAACAATTTGATATGAAGCAGTTACAACTAACAACCAATACAAAAAACTACTCACCACACAAGTGATGGATCAATCTATTAAGTCAAATGAAGTTCACAACAAGAAGTTCAAAACCAGGTTAATGTATTAACATCTTAAACTGCGACTGAGCCAATTCAATTCGACAAAAGCAAACATTAGACTTAAGACTTCCAAGAAAATTTACGGAATTAAGATGATTTACATAATGAAATACCCAAAACAGGTCAACGCCTAATTGAGAAACAAGTACTTGAGGCTTACCATGCGTTTGGTTACTATTTGGCTTTCATAGATTAGAAACTAAACTCTGTAGCAACACCCTCATCATCTTTATACCCTAGCTTTTCCAAGATCTCATGAATGGTAGTCGAATCCATTCTTCAGCAAGCTTCACCGAGCAGTGACATAGGTATAGCAGCAGCATGCACCATGAAATAGGAATTAATACATGAGGACCCTGCAGACTGAACATTCGAGTAAAAGGAAAAGTATCAATGATAAATTTTCGCCAATCAGTCTATACACCAATCACATAAAAATAATTAACTATTTTCTTTCATTGTGACCATTCAACAAATATAAGCAACCTTATGTTTTGTGAGCCAATAGACCTCTTTCATTGTGAAATCTGAAGTATGTAGCAGGCTTCCTCACATTGGTTTAAAGCCCCTTCTTGAATTTTTCTTGGAAGCATGACTATCAGTCCTAAGAATTAGATCCTGCATATCACCGCTCAAGTAACTTAAGATATAGTAAAATTGAGAAAAGAAAGAAAATGTGCTGCAACTCATTTGCATTTCTTCACTTTGTTTGCTAAATTTTTATTCACTCATTTGATAAGTTCTAACTATGTTAGAAGCAATGTTTTAGACTAATACTTGCAATGAATGACAACATCACAGGTGGTTTAATACAAATATTAAATCTTGCGATATTAAGGCTGGCTCAACTCAAGTTACATAACAGCTTGTAATATTACTTTCTTCATCTTTCTGCGCATTAAACTTGAAAAGAATAAGATAGTCACAAACAACAACAAGAAATTATTCTGCTATCAAAGTAGAAGCATCTGAATTCAGAATGCATTGCTTTTGTATCAGACTTTAGCCACACGAAGTTTGCATGATATAAAATTGCTTTATGTTTTGACGTAAGATGCTTGCCTAAACAGGCTACAGTATAGAAAATTGAGATCAACTGACCTAACCTGTAGTGATCTTTGCTGGTCAAGAAACATAATCCTTTTAAGTCCCCCTCATCATTTAGGCTCGCTGCCAGCATTGTAAACTAGAAACCTATGACACAGGCGACCATTAAGTGTATCATAATGCTTGATAAGCACACCTTAAGATCAAGGCTCAAGTTAAATGAAAAAGGTTACAAATCCACCCAATAAATATAAGAGTTACACAAACAAACATACCCAATTAATAAAAGAGATACGCAAACAAACATTTATAACAAACAACACTTAGAAAAGGGAGGGGAGGGAAGGGGATTGTAAGAGAAATACATATAAAACAACCATCCTTTTCCCTCTTATGAGTTGGAGAATTCATTTTTGGAGTTAATAGGAAGTTACTTCTTTTGTCAAGCCTTACAAGTCTTCCTGGTTATAAAAGTGCAGGGTCCAAACTACATCTCTGCTGGACTAGAATAGGATATGTTACGAGACTCAAACATAAGAAATTTTACAAAAATAGGAACTAGTTTCAAACCATTTCATGATCAATTTTCTATAAATTGAAAATATTGATTACAGAAAATGGATTCCTAAGAATATCTAAAAAGCTAATTAAACATAATTGTTCTGTCATAGCTGTTCATGAGCTATGAAAGGAAAGGATGTCATGAACTTCTCTATCAGCTCCACTTTGACTATCAAACCTAGCAGGTACCAAAAGCATCCACCTTGTCAATAAAGGGGCATTCTATTAGCAACATGAAGGGCATCATCAACCATCCATAAAAATGAAAAGACATTATATTACCCCATAAAGCTATAAGCAATTAAGAACCAGCCAAAATAAGGAGAAAAACTTTTTCAATTAAGCTTTGCATTTAACCAGCAAGTGCACAGGATTTATAACATGCTACAAAAG
Source organism: Boswellia sacra (assembly GCA_013180625.2). Classification (NCBI taxonomy): domain Eukaryota; kingdom Viridiplantae; phylum Streptophyta; class Magnoliopsida; order Sapindales; family Burseraceae; genus Boswellia; species Boswellia sacra. The sequence goes on along the minus strand of SNVD02012541.1, from coordinate 29,588 downwards.
TAAAAATGCGCAAATATGAGCAATAAAGATTCATTTGCTCTAACTTTAGCATTAGTGGAACTAAAAACCTAGAAAGAGATTTTAGCTTATCAGAAATTTGAATTGTAAAGCAGCCACAAATTTGAATTGTATAAATATCACCAACATTATCGGAAAGAAAAGAAAGAAGAACATGAATAAGAAAAACATTAAATTAATGACCCCTTATATTCTACTTATGCTTTTCACAGTTTCATCGCAACTTCCTTTGGACCATCAATTCCAAACTGCGAACGAACAAGAACCTTCACATTGCCTATGAAAACTCCTGATAATAAACATGTGTGTGACCTTGAATTGCTTGGGACAACATCCGTGCCCTAGGAAACACCAGCAAAAGTACAGGAAAAGAAAAGTGATATCAGATGTTAGGAAATCACAGTGACAGATAATAGCAACATAATTGATTATCTAAAAGTAAATTGGTGAAATGCATAATCTATAAGATTTAACCAAAAAAAAAATTCACAGCCAAGGTTGTCTCTGAATACACATTCATAAATTGAACTTACCTCACAAGGCTGCATGCTAAGAAGGTTGATGACAGCACCAACAGCTTCACTCAGACTTTCCTTAGGGCCAAGGCCATATTCATCTACACGCTCAAAGTTTGGGCCCATGCTTTCCCATGCATTCCTGAAATTAGAGACCCTAACTTTCATCATGTAATCAGCTGTAACAACCTCAAGGTCCTCCAACTGGTATTCATCTTTCACACCATCCTCCTTTGCCTCACCAGTGGTTGGATCAACCTAGTAAACCAACCAACAATTAATCCTTGAAACCTTCTGAAACATTTGCTTTTTCTTTTTTCAGTTTGGTATTTATGACCTTTCAAATACTATTCGAAGTGCACACTTGATATTTCTTAATTTTAAGACCCTAAAAGCAAGAATATAAAGGTTCTTGAAACTAAGCAAAAGTCAAGAAAATTTGTTAGTATAAACCTAAAACTGAATTTTACTTTATGACCTGTAATCAATGAAACAAAAGAAGGAAATATAAACTATAATAACAATTTCCCAATTAACTCCAGAAAAGCTTTTCCACGAAAAAAGAATTGGAAATAGCAAGAGCATCACATTTTCAGTTACATGGAAAGAACTTTCACCTCTTTAACAATAAATCTCAGCATATTAGAAAATTTTCCAACAGCTGGGACACCATCTGGCTTCTCAGATGCCACAAAGGTCTGTCCAGGTGAATCATAAGGAAGAGATCTGGGAGGTTTTAACCCTACTTCAGCAAACTCCTCAGCCTCAGAAGCATCTACGATAACAGTGACCTGGTAGCAGACAACAAACTATATTATATAGAACACTTCAAAGTACGACAGCATGAGACTGAGCACTACTCAAGACGGTCCTTACATTTTCCAGTAATTGTTCTGGAATTGTATTAGTGCAGTTGTACTGAAACACAACATGCCTATCAAAAATGTGCTTGACATTACCTGCGCAGACTATGATAAAAGCCTACACAAAGGTGTTGACGTTGTGAAAGCTGGGTTTTGCTTCTGATATAAACTCCATGAAGAGAAGGAACTCCTCTGCTCCTCCACGACAGCTGGAGCCGACCCTTCCAAAGCAACAGCAGAACCAAGCAACGAAACAACCAACTCCAAAAGATTTCAAATTCTAATCCAAAATTCACTGAAAAAAAAAAACACTTGAATACAAATAACAAAGACTAATAATCTTTATTTTTTTTCCTTTCTTTTTTCAAGAGTTGAAACAACTACCTTCAGCGATCGGTGTCGCCACAGCCACGGCTGATGTAGCCTCCGCCTTTTCACCACTCACGCCCTGTCCAGGAATCGAAGCATCTGTCGTCTCGCTGTGTAAAGTAAAGAAGTAAAAATAATTTTCTTACTTTTTTACAATTTTAAGCCTAAATATTTAAGCCTTTGATCACCAAATCGAAACCAGTAATAAACTTTTTTAACTAAATATTTGAGCCTCTGGTCACCAAATTGAAACCAGTGACAAGACAAACTAGTTTGAACTAATTGCAAATGACACATGTATCATACAAAAGGAAATATGACACAAAGAATGTGGGCAAGAAGTAGGGCCTTTATTTTTTTCATTCTTTGGGTCCTAATCACTCAACAGTAAATATCCACTTAAATGAATGCATAAATTAACACCACAAGAAAAGCAGAATGACTAGCTCGGCAAGGATTTGAATGTGAAAAAAAATTATTAGATTGATAATCAGAAGAGAAATATGAGATTGAATGCCATGTCAAACATGTTTAGCCAAAACAAAAGAAGTTGATGAAGATCTTTAATGGGTCAAGAATTTGTTTCTTTGGTTCAAGGGTTAGAACTTGTAATTTAATCAAAAATTCGTTTCTTTAATGGGTCAAGAATTTGTTTCTTTGGTTCAAGGGTTAGAACTTGAAAGTTAATCAAAGTACACTTTTAAGTAGCATTCATGAAATAATAAATCAAACATTAGTAGCAGTTCAGAAACTCTCTAACTTACCTGAAAGACAAATCTTTTATCCATTGGAGACCTTTCATCCGATATATGTCATCACTACGTTCCAATAACAATGTACCTAGCCACATGTTTCCCTGAAAAGAGGCAAGCGATAACATCGCAATAATGGTACTGTCAGTTTTGAATATTTTCCAGCAAATAAAGAACACAATTCCTCCACACACACACATGCATAAACACAGACACACGTATATATATGTATATATTCTAATCAACTGCAAAAAAACCAACCTTCTCAAGATCTAGGCTTCCTTCACAAACTATGCTGACAAAAGAGACCCCAGGATCATGAGTGTGATCATGATCATGATGTTCTGCACATCACACCCATAAGAATTAATGTAAGCCCATAATATTGATATTACTACAGCAGGAAGAATCTTATTCCTGATTTCTGGGGGAATCAGATTACTGTGTTTGGTTACACACAGGATTGTGATAAACTTGATCAAAAAGTAAGTAAAGTTTTGAATTAAAATTTTTTTAATATGTAAAAGATACTTTTTTTCATGTTCTAGTATACAATAAAAAACTTAAAAATTTATGAGGATAATAATTTTAAATATTTTAAAATTAAATATAAATGATCAATTTTTTAAAAATTATTATAATTTTTTTAAATAAAGGATAGACGAAAGAATTTGTCTTTCAGGACAATTGGATAATGTCCTTCCACGTAGCAGCCTTATCTCTCTGCAGCCAATCTTTCTATTTCTCTTTCCAGTTCTCTCACGCTAGCTAGCCAGAGTTAGGTGTTCAAATCTGTTTTCACTTCTCTAAAATACCTAATACACCAAAGAAGGCTTTTGGTTTTCTATTTACTGTTCCCTCATCTTCTACATCTCTAAGTTATAGAAACACATCCTGGTTATGGTGGAGTTGCTGGAGTGAATCAACATTAACAACAACACTTGATTGATGAAGATGGTTGTTCTTCATCAGCTTTCACCATTTCCCATCTTCAAAACCAATCACATCATCACCCACTTTAAAATCATTCACAACACCCGCAATAGCAACAACATGTTTTTTCACAGCGGTGAAAACAACAACAACAACATCATTCTAATGTTCCGTTTACTCACCAATTGTTCCAGATGCAATAGCAGCAACCCATTCTGCAAGCGCAACACGAACAGCAGCAGCAGCAGCAACATTAGTTTTTTTAATGTGAATTTCAAGTTGGGGCTGAATGAGAGTAGTGGAAACAGTTAGAGTAGTATTTTGAATCAGGAAGACAGGACGCGTCTTCTTCTTTGTTTTTGTTTTCACGTTTCTGTTTGTAGAGAAGTGGGTTTCACTTTCCCAGTAATGTTAAACTCTCATGTTTGAAGGGTTTGGGATTACCCCTTAAAGTGGGAATTTGAAACCCGCGAGTTATTAAGATGCCCGGGATAAAAAAGTTTATAAACCAAACCAAACATGGGTTAGTCTTCACATATCCATTCCCGAGCAATCAAACCATCATACCAAACACCCCCTATATGTCTTAATAATCATTTGGTAGGTTCTTACTTTTCAAGCGTCTTATTGTCGCTACCACATCCACATCAAAAATTGATCAATATTATCAATTTTATATGTACTTTTCGAATCAACAAAAACAACTACCCAAACCGATACTTCTCTTTTAAACAACTTTTATGAAGTAAGGAATTCAATTAATACATTAATTAGATTTAAAGCTAATCCAATTCAAGATGCGGATTTTGTTGATTAAGTTATTATACGAGTATAATAGATTTCAAATTTATACAAAAATCATAAATAAATATATAAAAATTTTAAATAAAAATTAAAAAATTATAAATAAATATATAAAAAGTATAATATAATTTTTATATATTTATTTATGATTTTTTATGCAATTTTAAAATCTCTTATATAAATAAAACAGTTGTACTAGGCTTGACAAATTCTATACGACCCGTTAACACGACACGAACCCATTTGATAAAAACGTGTTTTGGATTTAATATTATTGGATTGGGTCATTAACGAGTTAATACGTTAAAACCCGTTTGATATTAGATCGTGTTTAGGTTTATCTTATAAAAAACCGTTTCATCCCTTTAACACGTTAATATTAAAGATAATATAGTAAATTTATTTGTGATCAGGGATGGAGGCAGGAAGGGACAAAGAGGGGTAATTGCCCCTCCTGGGATTTGGAAATTTTTTTAAAAGGAGGTATTATCTATTTTGCCTCTTATATTGTCTAAAATTATAAATTTGTATTATAATTTTTTATTGTTTTCTTCTCTCTTAAGTCTTATCCGTCCACTTTACCAAATCTTGAAAAACACTTTACTTTTTTGTGGTTTTGTGGTCCCGCAACTACTCCATTTCTTCTTCTTCACTTCATTGGCGGCAATTCACCAATTAATGCCTATTCATCTTGTGTTGGTCCATCTATTTATTGAAAGTTAGTGTATATTGAGGTAAAATTCTTCTTCTCTTGTCTTTTAATTATTATTTTATACTTTTTCAGTTTTCTTATTTGTTTTTACTCTTCAAGTAATGTGCTACAATTTCTTTTTCCTTAAATTCGCAAGGATAGCTGCTGACCATGAATCATGATTGTAGGACTTTATTTTTATATTACAATTTTTTATATAAATATTTTAATTCTATATAATATATTAAAAAATTATATAGTTAAGCTGTATTACGATCAAATAGAAACCAAAAACCTCTAATTTAAACAAATGTTAATTAAATTTAATTATTGTGAGATTGTGGATATTTATAATAATAAAACAATTAAACAAAACAAAAAAAAATCTCTCTTAAAAAATTTATATAGACCAGTTGCTACCGCCAGTGTTGAGAGGGCCTTTTCAGTAATGAATTTTGTCAAGAACCGTCTTCGAAATCGAATGAGGGTTTAATGGCTGAATGATAACTTAATTGTATATTTAGAGAAGGATGTATTTGATGCTATTGATAATGAAGTTATCATTCAACACTTTCAAAATATGAAATCACATTGAGGACAATTGTAAAATAAAAAATGTATGAATGGATATCACTATTTTTCTTTATTGTTTTATTGTCATTTTAAATTTTATTGTTGTTTGGATTTGCCCCTCCTTGGTAAAAATCCTGGCTCCGTCTATGTTTGTGATAAATAAAAAATATAATAAAATATAACAAATACTAATTTATAACTATGTTTAACCTAATTAAAATTATTCTAATATAATTATATCATATTTTTTTTAGGTGTGCATGAGTAATGACATTTTGATGAAGAATACAAAGAAGAAATTTATAAAATGTCATATTTTATTTTTAGAAATCATTTAATAATTGGACATTATCGATTATTTATCTTAAATATCATTCAAATTAATCTTCAAATGATATTGGATACAAATTTTTTTATATTTTTGTATTATATTAAATTTAGATATTTAAATAGGTTTCAAAATACTTATTAGATTTTTACATTTATAAACTATTAATTATATTAAATATTTAGAGTTTGTACAAATTTTATTATATATATTATTATTTAATTTAAAAATAAAAAACGGATTAAATAAATTAAATTTAGGTGATATATTAAGTTAACAATCAAATTTAAATTTTAATATTTAAATCTAATAAATTAATAAATTAAATTTAAATTAAATAATTTAACACAATTTAAATACGAAAAGGTACCGAACGTGAAAACGTCAGGTCTAAGTTGTACTAAAACATAACCCGCAAATTCCAGTCATAAAACCCCTCATAAAAGATGGACCTATGCGAGTAGTCTGCTCATCAAACATCACTTCACTCCTCCCTTTCACTCCTCGCTAACTCACCTATTAATCAACCAAAAAAAGCGCGGGAAAATTTAAAAAAAAAGGTGAAATGCAAATGGAGCGGAAATCGAGATGTAGAAGCATTTAACCTTTGGAAATTAAAAGGGCACAATAAGAAACCCAATGGACAACGAAATGTTCTTTCTCTCGCAGTCTTTCTTTCTGTATCCAAGTACTAGTAGCAGGCAAGTAGACGGCAGCCTTCGCATTGGAGAATGTCACCAACCACTTAAGGGCACTCATCGGTGAAACTCTCGTACATTGATGAACGCTGAAGAAGCTACGCAAACAAAATCCTAGAATTGCGCACACACTTTCTATCTCTCATATACACTAAACATTCCAATTCCCAACACATTCATTTCTTGTTTCCATACTAGTTCTTACTTTTTCACTTTTTGAACACAGCATTTGAAGCTCTTTTAACAACAAAGATCAGCAGGCATGCATCAGTGGGTTAAGACACTTATTGGGGCTGCTATTGGACCGATAGAGATTTGTTTCGAGTTTTAACGTGTAGATGGATTTTGAAAATGCACTAGCTAATTGGTATGCATCATCAGAATTCAGAACAATTATCTACCATAAGAATTTAGGTGTTTTTTTTATTTATGTGAATAACCTATGGAGGAACTAATTAAATTGATGTACAAATTTTAGTCTACTTCATGGTCAGTAAGTTCGAGGAATTCTCTCCTAATTGATATGAAACGTTTAATTTGTTAAAGAACTATGGGGTTTTCGTCTTAATGTTTTGCTTAATTTTCTTCTAGCTTTAAAATTCTTCTCTAATTTTCTTCTTCTATTAATGAATTTTACCTCAAAATCTCATATAGAACTTCATAAAGATTATGAAAATGCCCTCTCTCTTCACTATTTGCTCTCTTTTACATCCACCTCTCTCTCTCTCTCTCTAAGTTGTTCAAAATGTATATCGAAATAAATTTGTTATATGGAAGGAGTAGATAAAATAACATTAGTTTAAGTTAGATCATCATTTATTGTAATATTTAGTACTGTTACTAATTTTTATCTTAGTAATGTAAATACGCATGGGTTCAAGGTTGTAATTGTTAGATGGACTTAAGAACTATCATCATAGATAAGAGAAGCACTCGGAATGTTTTGTAATTTTAAGCACACTTGATAAATATATAATCTCTAAAATGTTAGCACAGTTCTAATTTCTTTCAATTTAATTATTAGCATATTAATAGAGTAATTAACGTTATTTATATCAATAATCATCACTAGACTACGATAACTATTTATTGTTAACCAGATTCAACGATGTGCATGGCTTAGAAAGGCGATGAACCAAGTAAATTACTTTCAAGTTTGACTGATCGACGTGGAGCAAAATTTGCATTTGCAATTGCAAGGCTGTAAAAGAAGAAGTCAAGGCAGCTTTTATTATTCATTAATTTGTTTATTTATACATAGAAACAGGTATACCGTATCCAATTGTTATTGGTTACTGAATATATCTGACTCCGCGTGCTTCCGCTTGTGCTAACTCTTCCCAGTCGTTGCAGGGACCCCCACAAGCAAAGAAGACCATTTCCAAAGCCATGTTTTAACCACAGTGAGGTACTCATCATGGAGAAAAAAGTTGCCTCTCTCTCCCCCTCTCTCTCGTGTTGAAAGAGGACGAAAAAGTAATAAATAGAGGAGCAGGGAGAGTTGAGATTTTTGCTCAAATTGTCACGTCCGAAAGCTTAGTGTGTTCTGAGCATTTTGACTGGATTTTGGACTACTGTGTTTTCACAATCCATGGCTTTCTCTGAGTGAGAAAAAGACATTATCTTCCAAACAAACTCTTTGTTTTCTTTTGACTGTAGGGTCAAGGGTTATGTACTTGCACAAGAGCCACAGGTGGGGAAAGCCTAAAACCTGTCACCACCAAACAAGGAGAGAGCACTGAAGCTTTTTAGTTGTTGCACATCACATGTTGAATTAATAGCATACAACAAAACATTACATTATAATATCATATCTATTAGATTTTAGTGTAAACACAAATACAATGATAACATTTAGAAATATATTGAGATATGTGGATACATAAACTTGTTGCTAGCAAACTTAGGTTACAATCTATAAATAAGAGAAACCACATGGTATTGTTGGGTTCAATTATCAACGTCAAGTGAGCTTTACTTTATGCAGTTTTTTTCTTCATTTATTTATCAACTCTTAATTGGATTCTATCTTAGATAAACGAGTCAAACATAAACCCAACTATTAACGTTGGACTGTTAATCCTTACTTGGTTTGCTAACGAAGATTAGAAAAGGATGACCGAAACTGTACAAAATTAGTATATCATAAAAGGACACACATGCTACGTTAGATGTATTAAGATTGTTAATAATCATGTTATGCGAGCATATATATTTATATAATATGTTCACATATCCTAAAGTGCATCAAGATATCCTATTTTTATCGCAGCCAGCAAGTTAGAAAAGAAGAATGCAAATGATCGAAACTGAGATGTCCAGGACTCCTCTTAAAATCTCCAAAGCTAAGCCCTCCTATCCGTTTCAAAAAGCAAGTCTGGCTAGTTATGGGATAATCAATCTAGATGTTGCCAAATTGATGCAAGTGGCTTTGTTTTACAAAAGACAAGATAGAGGCAGGCGGCTCAGTTCAGTAAGTAAAATCTAGCTATACCATATAGATGTAGTAGGGTAATCGATCGTATGGCCTTCTATGGTTGAAAATTCTGGAAAAATGGAGTACTGTTCTTTTCACTGAGACTTATCTTTGATTGCTTTGGAGATGGTAATGGGACCTTCCCGAGGGGGCTTTAGACCCTTGTATTGCATGCCTCAGAAACTGACATTGCCATCAGATCAGGTCAGTGATCCATCGCAAAAACAACATAGTAACAGTAGCTCCACACAAAAGATCCACCCCCACCGTTCATACCCGAAATCTCTTGTGAAATTGAACTTATAATAGCATATATCCAAAAATTAGCTCAACAACTTGGAAACATATAGAGAATACTTATATTGAACCAAGGAGACAGGAAAACTACATTTTTTTTATATATAATGTTTAGGTTATTGTTAAAATACAGAACTACAATGACAAAGCAAAACCAAACTGCATATACCATCAAGGGAAGTGAAAGATAAATGAGTTTTCTCCTTCACAAAACCAAAAAGATCAAAACAAAATTAGATAGTGAAAGACCTTGACAAGTACAAATATATGTAGCATATGTTTGAATCTTCACAAATGGATTCTAGCATCTTAAAGTCTCCAGCTAAAGCTAGCTCTAGTTAATAAGGAGGACGAGAAGGAGCCCAATGCATGACATCAGGAGATATTTGACAGTTTATAGGTGTTGGACTCGCAACACCCACACCATACACGGGCACAGACGACTTTCCGGCACTTTCACAAGACTCACTTGCACCACCAACACTAATAGAGGCTTTGGGCTCTGGATGATCTGCCTGTTCATGCTCACCTTCCTCACAAATTGGCAGACTATGGAAAGAAGGGCTCAAGAAAGTAGCTGCCACCACAACAACCTGGCTCGCCGCCGTTACTTTCCCTGCCAAAATCCCTCCAAAAACCTGCCCTTGAGCGCCTGCAAGAGTTACACCAAAAGACAAGGAAGAAGAAGAAGAACCAACGGAAGATGAAGAAGAGCATGTACTTGGAGACGTTAAACTACCTTTTGAAGCACAACAGCTACCAAAAAAGGAGCCTGACAGTGAAAGAAGGTTAAAGGGTCCACGCAGAGATAGCGAAGGAGCATGAGAGATAGGCTGGCGAAGAGTGACGTTAGAGACAGACCCAGAAGCACTAACAACAGAAATCCCGGTGTGGTTTCTACGCGCAAAGCTGATGATATGGTCGATGATATCAGCCCCAGCGGATATCTCGAGTATAACTGGCTTCATAGCCGAGTCAGTGTCTCTGGTAATCACAACGGGAGGTTTTGGCTTGTTCTTCGAGCCGGGTGGTCTTCCTCTAGGCTTTCTTGTGGCGTTCTCGACGGATGATTGAATGATCTGATGGTGCTGATCAATGATGGTGATCTTATTGTTGGTTGCTTTGGTCTTAGAGGAGGTTGCGGAGGCAGAAACGCTTACAGGGGTGGAGAGATTGGGGAGGCTATGTGGGCTGTGCTCGGAGGAGTCATCATCAGAGGTGTGGGGATGAGAAAGAGATATGGCTCCACTATAGTCCGCCATTGTTGGGGGCGCTGAAAGAGAGAGGGGAATGAGGAGAGAGCTGTTGATTTTAGAAAAGTTTATAATAAGAAGATTTGGGTCCCCTAAGTTAGGATTCCTGTATAGAGAGAGAGAGAGAGAGAGATTTTAGAGCGGAAAAGCTTTAGCATTTGATCTCATGTGTCGGACTGGCGGGTTGGCCACAGAGCGTGATGGAAGTCTGCTGCTGGACCGCAGCTCCAATCCTAAAAAGCTGATGACCATATGCTCACTGTGGGGGTCCAATAGCAAAAGAACCTAAAGATATATTTTTTTTTAAATTTATAAAAATTATATAATTCAGGGAGAAAAGTTTTATTGATCCAACGTAAGCTGTAGTCTAACCAAACAAACGTTTGAAACAAACTGTGTCACTGTTATAAACTCGATATAAAAATTTATGTATATAAATTGATATGATATTATTTATTTATTTAATATAATATCTTTTATTAATTAATTAAATTTTATATATTTATTATTACAATAACTCTAATACACATAAATTTGTACGTAAGAATTTGTATAAAAAATTATTATTTATTTTTAAAAAATAACTTTCACTTTTAAAGATTTGGAAATTGATACTTTTTTTTTTCATCAAATGGTTATTAATGAAAGAGAAATGATTCTATTGAAATAAAATGTTCCAAGATTAGAAATCACCTACGTATAACAAGAGTTATAAAACACTTGATTTTCCTAAAACACCACGTGAGGATATTATAAGTTATACTCATTATTAAAGTATAATTTTATTTCGTTTTTCCTAAAATATTAAACATCAATAAAGTATATTACGAGTTACATTTATTTAGTTATTATATAGTTTTGTAAAAGTGATATATAGATAGGTCATAAATATTAAATATATTGTATATGATATTTGATGGAACTAGGGATGACATAAGTTCTTTGTATTTAGATAAAATAAAAAGATAATTTTTTTCGTTAAATTGAAATTGTTTGAGAATTAGACTATAATACCACAAAAGAAAATAACAAAATTAAAATGAATGAGAAGCAATCAAAGTTAGGCTTTAAATCAAAAGAGGAACCCTCAAGTGTATTATAACAAAATAATTCGAATGAATTGAATGTGTCAAATGCAAACCTATCTCTTATAATTCGAATGAATTGAATGTGTTAAATGCAAGGCTATTTATAGAGTTGAAGTGTCTCTTGGGCATGCATTTATAATATGGATATATGGTGAAAAGAAATTACACTTTTATGTTTATTCCCGTGCTGAAGGAAGTCATACACAATTGAGGGCAACAAGGGATCTTCACAACTAGTATTACCTAGGTCGTCACAACATGCGACGACTAATAATTCATAGTAGCATGTCGTAATTGGATCTCACTACAATAAAACTAGCTTTTTATGTCAGCCAAAAAATGACATATATCATTAAATATGTCGGTTTTCGCGCGACATAAAGTGACCTGTCACATATTCTTATACGTGTCATTTGGTCAAACAGACATAACATAATGTATAATATGTGTCATTCAGAAACAGACATGTAAAGAACAAATATTTGTCATTAACGTATCGGTTTATACTAATATGTGTCCGCTCATGAGTGATATAAATGTAGTGTCAGTCCGCAAGTGACACATAGATGAATTCATTTGTATCAGTTATGAAGTGACACTGTGTAATGTCATTCATCGAGTGACACTCACCGATTAAAATTTAGGATATATGTGTCATTCGGCTATATGACATAAATATTTCTTGTGTCATTTATTGGCCGACATGTATATTTGAAAACATAAAAAAAAATATAATACGTGTCGGCCTAAATTTAAAATTCAAACTGACACGTATTATATATTTATTATTTTTAGAAATCTGGTTTTATATGTGTATATAAATACAAGAACACCTAGATAGCAAAAACAATGTTATTACTCAACAATTACAGAAAAGGTCGACTCATGCAAAGACAACAAATTAATAATACAACTCACATATTTAAGCAACACAAACCTTACATTTGTAAGCAACAAACACAAACCTCAACAAGCAATGTCAACAAATACAAATTACTAACACAATATTAAGTCAGTAAAGCTAACTACAAATTAACAAGTACTCATCAAAACCAACAGCAAAATCATGCTCATTAAATCATATCCTCAATCAGAAAAAGTCTTATATCTAGCCAAAAATTAAACTGGAAGCCAACTGCAATGCTATTTCAACACAAAAGCATGTTATGCACTTCAAAATTAACTACAATATACCAAAGCAAAATTAACCAACAGCTACAAACATAAGAGGCAACATAAGGTCCAAATACCAACAAAGCTAAATGACAAATACTTCAACCATTAGCATTTGAGTTGTGTCGAGAAAACAAACAAACTCCAAATAACTTCATTAGCTACTTCAACCATTAGTTCAATCAAACAAGCAGTCATCTCCAAAGAAAAAAAACTTCAAATATACACAAAACCTCTACCAACATTCTGACTATTATAGTTCTAACAATTCTCAGTTTGTTACATAACAAAAAGAGTGAATTCATATTCTCCTTCTCTCTATTGACTGTAGTCAGCAAGCTTGACCTTGCTGGTTCAACAATGACAATCCATCAGGTATGGGTGGCTCAAACTCATCAAGTTAGCACTCCATATTCACCCCAAATAGCATTAAAGCATTACTCAGATGTTATGTTAAGAAAAATTAAATTACAAAAATTAGAAAAGAACATAATCATTACTAAGAAAATTTATCAAACACCTAATGCACTATGAGCAAAGAAACATATTTAAGCACTTCAATAATATAATTAACTTCAAGCAACCCTCAACAATCAATTAACAGCTTTGCTTAATGCTTTCAAAACCTATCTAGAAAAGATTAGATATATTAGATGGTTGTATAGTTTCATAGTTTAACTAATTGATGCTTTTGGTAGGAAATTATTAAAAAAAATGCTTTCCATATTGAGTGAATGGTTTCGATTTTATTAGGCAACAAATAAAAATAGTAACAAAAGCTAATTCATGAGCTTGCCAAAACTCATGATTTTATTTATATTAATATGTAATATATAATATATTTAAGCTATTATGGAGTTGCTTAGTAAACTTGCATTAATATAATATATCATATATAGTATTTTTTCAATCATGAGGGCAAGTTTCTGTGTGCTATTGAGGGCAGTGGAGTAAAAGGGTTGAAAAAAGAATATGCATGCACAAATCAAGTCAAGTTCACTACTTCTTCCTCCAGAATGTATCATAAAAAACGAATAAGGATGTATAGGATTAACTTAACCTTGTTGCTTGCTTGTACATTCTGTCTGTAGCCATGTTGCCAAACTTCTTGTCTGTGGATTCCTGCATCTACTTTATATAGCACCACACTCATACTGTCACATGGTCATAAATTCATAATAATAAAATCTGAAGCAAGGAAAGCTGACCTCAAGCAATGGTATGCTGTTGACAAAAAGAAGGAACAATGTGAGGAAGATTGGCCCAAGGATTACTAGCCACTCATAGGCACCTTCCAGCCTAGCCATTCATAAGCACCTTCCAGCATAGTGTGGAAGCCACAAAAATGCCCCACCATAAAAAAATTTAAGAACATTATGTATTGAAGAGTTTAAAATTGAGAAGTATTAGATTTGCTTGATGAATAATGTACCCTTATTATTGAGATGCTGATAATGTCAACTTTTTCAATCAAAGAATTGCATTATGCAGCCAAATGTATGCTAAAAGATAAGGTTTAGCATTACCTCATTGTGAAAACAAAGAAACTCATAGTCCAAATGTATCCATTCTTTTTTTTTTTTTCCAGCTAATATAATACAATATAGGAAAAGATCTATTTATAGTTCTAGTTCTCCTATAAAAATCAGTCTAATTTAGTATATGTTCCATATTTTCATCCCAAAAACATCTAGTTAGCATGACTTATTAAGGTGTAATATACTTATGTATAATGTAGTAAATTAAAGGATGGTACACAATTTTTTTTTCAAAGGAATAAAATCTTATAATAATGAAATCTACTTTCAACAATGCAAATAGGAAAAGGTTAAAAAAGATATTATCAACTAAAATTATATAGATATTATAATGAGATTTAAAGTTAATTACTGGACTAAGCTGATAATTTTGATGCAAACTAAGAAATGTTGCATGAAACAAAGATAAAAATATAGAGGTTCTTAACATAGATATATTTCCAGATCCCGTCAATAACAATTGCCTAGAAGAAAATAACTACTTTTAACTAAAACACATCCGATTGTTGCAAACAGTGATTAAATCTTGTATAATAAATGAATATACTAGAGCGGTTGGTTCAATTCTTTCATTTCATTTTTCTACTTTCTTATTTTTCCAGTAGCCAAACAAAGGTTTATAAGATCAATTCGCAGAAAAGCATGAAAAGCAAATTTAAACTGTTTGCTTTCTTCTCTGTTTTCCTATATCAATCAAACAATAAGAAATTATGTTTCCTTTCAACTTTTATTTTCCTATCTGCCATTTCTCAACAGCCAAACAAGACCCTCATAATTCAAAACTTTCAGTTTTCTTTTCTTTTTTCGTGCTTTCTCATCAACCAAACAAAGAATAAGATTCAAATTTTCAAATATTAATTTTATCCCAATAACACCAATAACAAACCCACCCTAGTGAAATAACTTTTATCTTCATATTAAAAGACCACAATCCTTGCCTTTGATGGTAGTTTCTTGACCCTCACAAACCATTGGTCGGTTGTAGCAGAGTCTTAAGCTTGAGATTTGATTGTGACTGACCGAGACAAATAAGAGAATTAGAATAACCTTGAGGCAACTGAATTTCAGTACTCTCTTCTGAGCCAAAACTGAGGAAATGGAAGAAGAGGAAAGTTGAGAAAAGGTCAGTTAAGTGGAAGTGCGAGGGAAGCTACTACAAATGTTTGGAGATTTGAACAAAGATTGATGATATGCTAATATATAACTCTCAATTAATATATAACTCTCCAAATCCGTAGCTTTTAAACATCTCTCGAAATTCCTAACTCTCTTGCACCCTAATTCTCTCAATTGATCTCTTCTTCTTGATTGAATCCATCTAGGTGTTTAACAAACTTGGCATTATGAAATCTAATCCTTCAAAAGACTAGAGAAAATTAGAGACACAACAACCTGGATATATTAGTCGGTACAACACCTATATAACATAGTACCCTGTATAGGTTCCTATTATAGTTGAGCTCTGACCTTATGCCAACAATGCAATTGCAAAAGTTTTTGAACTCTAATCGCCAATAAATATAAACTATCATCATGAAAAACAACTGCATATACTACCTCAAGAAAATGTAAGATGAAAAGGTAGTATTTGATAGAAACACATACCAAGATCACACCTATGATTTAAAAACTTTTAAGGAAAGAGTTGCCAAATCACATACTCTAAGCAAAAAGGAGACTTTGTTTAAATCCAAGTCCTTGTAGCTCTCTTGATCTTTTGCATTCAAAATTTGAGGAATGCACACTGCACCACTCATAGAAATAACAGACATATTAATGGGGAAGGCAACTGCTAGAGCAAAGCCACTTTTGATCATATAAAATTCATAAGCTTCTTGTAAATAAAAAATTGCATCAAAAACTTCTCATTGTTACATTAAATTAGCACCCTAACCATAGACGTTGAAGTTACAAAAATATTCTCTTTTTAAACTTAACTTTCTTTAACTCAGCCTTTCAAGAGATATCATATAATTCAACAATTTGATTACCACCATACTTACTTTCATGTAGCTGCTAAGAGATTGATACCAATTTTAGCTATGTATGAAAGAATCAAAGGCAAAGCCGTCATAAATTATAATGATAAGGCTTATTTAGGATATAGGAAATATCTATAAAATAAAGCAAAAATTAAATGTACTTAATGTTGTCACCATGCTTGGAGGTGTTGATTGTAAATAGGGGAAGATTCAGCAACACCAACTTAAGGTTCTTTTCCATGTAAAATAGAACATATCTAAATGAAATTGAACAGACATAACAATGTCGAACTCATGTCTCAAATCTCAATCAATGTAGTGGTGCTGTTTTGAATTTGAGAATGTAATACAACAAGATCTTAAAAAATAAATAAAACAAGGAAAGAAGAAACAAGAGAATGCAAATACCTATGAGAAAACCTTTGGAAAAATAGACATTACACCAGCTTATTTAGGATAACCGAAGCTCATGAAAAATTATGCATATAGTTAAAGATACACCTTGTTACTAGATAAGTTTTGGCTTTGAAGTGTTGATATCTCAACTTCCATGCAAGCATCAAGTAGCTGAAGCAAAATACATGCAAATCTATTTAGAACCTTCTTATCACATGCTGATTAAAGAAGTGAAATTATTAATGATGCAAATTGGTGAAAATTTCTAACTTAGAAAGCCTATTGGGGGTTATGATATTCTTTTAATGCCTCAAATTATGGTGATAAAAGTAATTCATAGCAATATATGGTACCCTTGCGTTAAAGTTCTCACACTTTGGAAGCTGCATTCGACAGATGAAAATATATTTGCATGGTCAGTTTCAACTTTCAGGAATTTTTATCAAAGATTACTACCTATCCTGAAACAAACATATAAAATTGTTTTCTCTTCTACTTTCCTTCATTTTTTAGGTAGAAGAGGTTGAAAATGGTAAGAGGTTGAAAATGGCAGTGAAAATCTAATTAAAGGTTTAAGAGATAAATAAAAAAAATAAAAAAATACAATACAAATTCTTTTCTTGAAAGCATTTTAAAGAACCTGAGGTGGGCTCACCGATCTAACTCTCACCAAATGATATCGGTCTAGCTATGTTACTATTCAATCAAGCTTGTTAGAGTCCAAAGTAGCTACCGTGATAAGGCTACTAAAAGAATTTGAGACCATCTCAATTGCAAGTACACCATCTTCATAGTTCTCTTCATGATTGATACCATCAATTTTCTTATGATTAAAAGAAAGCTATAAGCAATAAAAGAATTTTATCATCTTTCATTTAATCTTCTGCCAAACAAAGAGATTTAACATAATTAACTAAATCGTCCAATGTCTTTCGATAAAATGGTACAAAAGTAGTAAAATAGTATAAGCGAAGCAAAATTGAAATACATATTAATGATAATACCTTTTGTAAAGGCACAAGTAACTCCCATAGAGAAAGGAATTGCAATTGTGAATAGCATGAGAAGGATCAAGTTAATTGGATGACATTGTTGAAAAGCATACAATTAATGGGCATAACACTACATATAAAAACAAACCACAAATAATCAATCACCCATTTGATCTCTCAAAAGTCATAACTCAATCATTGAAGTGAAAAACCATATTAAGTTAATAACGTAGACTTCATCAAAGTACTCATCCACAACCTTTTTAAAAAACAAGCACTTCAACCAAAAAATTTATGATAAAATGTGCCTTAAGTAGATTTCATAAAATGACTAGTATCTATAAGAGTTGAATAATAAACAAAAACACATATACACTTTAATCAAATTTATTTACTTTTATGACCCACGTATACTCTCTTAAAGCATAAATTAAACCGAAACAAGAATCCCACAATAATCTTAACGTATGAACACCGATCTCTAGTTGCAAGCTTGGCAGGATATTGAAGCTTAGCAATATATATATAATATAATACCGTACATGGCCAATATTATTTAATGGACATTAAAAATAGAAAAGCAATAACCAAGTGTTGGTTTATGATGTAACACCACTAATGGCTTTGATTTATGGACCCCGTATAGAATCATTTCATCAAAAATGTAATATGCACTGTATGAGTTTCCAACAAAAATAGAGAAAAAATAACTAGAAAATTTTTCAATTTAAGATAACGACAAATAAGAGAAAAACCTGGTATTTGACAAATTGTTGCTGCACTTATCAACAACAATAAGAACAAAACAGTTTGGTTTTACAATCACAAAAAAGTTTACAAACTTATACCAATTATCTATATTTTCCCAACACTCTTGGTAAGTTCTGAAGGGATTCGAAGTGGACTGACTCAAATAGATGAAACCTCTGATGGGGCCATGCATTTTTCAATCTCAGTAATGGGCTTTGAAATGCAAGACCAAGGCTAGGCTATTCTATTCCTCTTTGCAAAGCTCTGTAACAAAGAAGATTTTATAGCTACTATATTCGTACATAGAGAAGGAACACTGAAGATCAGGAAACTAATTCAATAATTAAAAAAATCATGTTAGAAGGAATGGTTGTTACCTCTGCATAGAGCTTTTGGTTGATTTTTCTCGCCACTTGTTCATTGCGGTAGTGCAGGTCGAAAGAGGGAAATCTGAGATTGAACCCTAGCAACACTGAAATAGAGACTTCTTAAATCTGAGAGGGAGATTGAAGAGGGAAATATGAAAAAGAGGGAAAAGCAAAAAGATTATGAGGGAGAGGGAGAGGGAGAGAATACGAATCTGAGAGGGAAGAAAAAATTTTGAGTGAAAAATGGTAAAGTGTTTGAAAGAGGGAAAGAGAAGAAACAGTTTGAGATATTTTGTGTTTTTTATTTTTAACATATGTGTCACTTGAAAATATTGTGACATGAAAATTTACACATACTTCCAGAAGAATGACACATATGAATTTACCTTGGTTTGACTGGGCCATGCACATCATCTTTCTAGAAATCGATATAAACAAAGTGACATAGAAGACCAATTTTCTTGTAGTGTCTTCATAGCATGTTAGATATGGATATTTATCACAAGTGGCATTTAGAACTTCTTTTGAGACGTTTATTAGATACTTATCATCGATGGGATTAGCATTTGCAAGCATCATTTGCAGATGCAATTTATCAAAGTTAGAACCTTAGTTATCATTGTATAAAATCTGACGATTCTTAGTCACTTATATTGTTAGGCACTATCTGTGGATAACCGTGGGATTGCTCTCCATAATCCACACAGAAGGGACAAGTAGTTGATGTTGAATATGTTGTTTTTTTGTGTTAAGTTGCACAAATATAATAGTTTTGTGTACTGGCTATCAATTTCTCTTTGTATGGTTTGGCATGTGTTTTGTGACACCCTAAATTGTAAGAAAACTTCTATAGTCATTGACTCATTGGTAGCTGTAAGCATTGGAATTTTGCATATGGTTTTCAGGCCTAGTGATGATAGCAAAATCAAAAGTCTTTTCTGATATGCAAGGACACTGAAACTCAATAAAACGTTGAAAAAGGGGGATAGGAAGTCAAGTAGCTTATATTCAAGGTAAGAGCTCAAGGAAATAGGTTGGCGCTTGTTCCTTAGGATTTACACATATAGCTTATAGGCAGCTCATCATTTTAGGGTTTCACGCCTAGAGACTAGACATCACGTCCATACTAGGATGCATGTGCTTGACTCATCGTTCTAAGGTTTCACACCGTAGACTAGGTTTCACTCTTTAGAACATTGTAGAAGTCTGTTTAGGATAGGCGTAATCCTGCATTGAAGAGGCACATTCCTATAGTGGCAACAGGCATGCTAAGCGTACGCTTGTTCCTATAGTCCTATATCGAAAATTTAAGTCATTTAGTGACCTTTAGAGAGCAGATATAAGGAAAACGACTCTTCTTCTAATGCAAACCTTTTTGTGGTAAAAATACCAAAAAATCGCATAAAAATAAGGATTTTGAATATTATTTAGGAATCCATTCAATTGTTTTTTTTAGGGAGTTTTGTGTGTGCTTTCAGTGTCCTGAGTACTTCTTGGATTATTCTGGAGTACACTTTTAGAGTTTGGTAAGTTTTTCGAGGGTCTCTTCTTTAGTTTAATATGCCATGTTTAGTTTGATTGCTCTATTTTGTTTTTAAAAAATATTTGAACCTTGCATTAACTTATTTGTTCGTTAAACTTGGGCTATTAAGAAAGAAAAAGGAAGAAAGATAAGTCTAATGTTTGTTATTTATCTAGAATGCAAATCTTAATTTATGTATACATGCTTTTTGAGAGTAACCTTAGTTTAGGTTTTGGCTTTTGTGGATTGAATGATGGGGTTTAGTTGATGAAATACATTACTAGTTGTTGAAAATTCCTAATTTTCTGAACCATATCAATCTTCCAAAATTTCCCTTGTTATATTAATGTTAATGTCAATTTCCACAATTTTAGAGTTTGGTAAGTTTTCCGAGGGTCTCTTCTTTAGTTTAATATGCCATGTTTAGTTTGATTGCTCTATTTTGTTTTTAAAAAATATTTGAACCTTGCATTAACTTATTTGTTCGTTAAACTTGGGCTATTAAGAAAGAAAAAGGAAGAAAGATAAGTCTAATGTTTGTTATTTATCTAGAATGCAAATCTTAATTTATGTATATATGCTTTTTGAGAGTAACCTTAGTTTAGGTTTTGGCTTTTGTGGATTGAATGATGGGGTTTAGTTGACGAAATACATTACTAGTTGTTGAAAATTCCTAATTTTCTGAACCATATCAATCTTCCAAATTTTCCCTTGTTATATTAATGTTAATGTCAATTTCCACAATTATAGTTTTGTTATTTTGATTGTACCTAATTTGGATGGTTACTCGTGGAAAAACAAAGAAATTTCTTGTGAAGAAATGATTTGGGTAAACCTTTTAATCGTTTTAATAGATTTAGAAGCCAGTATTTGGAAAAGTTTCAATCCCCCGTCAAAGACTTGAAGTCTAATTGATGATTATATTTGTCTGCAGGAAGATTATATTGGTTGTTTTAAAACCTGTGGTAGTCTACAACTTTATAAGTTGTTTTGTTATTGGCACAGGATTTGCTAGGAAAAAGGGCAAATGCTTATAGAATATGCAAAGAATACATTTACAATAAGACTTGAGGTTAATTTTTCTGACATAGTCTAAATGCGGTGTTTATAGACAATTAGTAATATTCTTCTCATTCCTAATAACTTTTTCGTGGTTCATTATGTTACATGCCAATCAAACTTAATACTTATCATATCTATTATAATAAAGATATAATAATAAGGGTTTATTCGAATTCATCTCAAGCACGTTATAAGGTTTGTTATTTTTAATTTGAAGGAAAAGTAATTTTTATTAAAAAGAGACAAGAAAAATTTTAATTGTAATCCGAATAGGATACTGTTATGGTAAGTTTTATTCTTATAAAATACTTAGCAATTTCTCCATAAACATATCATATCATATCATATCATATATATATATATATATATATATATATATATATATGATACGTACACACACACACACACACACACACACACACACACATAGTAGTAATGGTAAGTTATTGCTTGTAATAAAATACTCGATAATTCTTCCGCAGACATATGCTATATTTACTTATATATTATAAACATGTTTAGTCATGTCAAGAGTTGTCTTTGTTTTTTTTTGTGGTTGAATTATACACTCCTCAATTTTTTTAATTTGCATCTAAAATGTTTGATGAAAGGTTATATCTTTGTTTTTTTTTTTAATAAAGGTTTAAAACTCATATTTTACATTATGATTATGAATATTAATTTGAGATTAGTTTCAAGAGTTACAAATACAATAAAAACATGAGTTACAAAACTTATTATATGTAAGTTACATGTTTTTATTAAGAACTTTATGGTTTAGGAGTTAGAAGAGAGTCAATTTGTAAATTACATAAGTTATGAGACTATTATATAAAGGTGCCTTAGGGTTCTAACTTCTAACACAAGAACAATATACTTAAGTATTTTCTCTATGTTTTTTAACAACCACGACATATGAAGACATGTCATTTTCTTCTGGTGATAGTGCCTATCGAGAAGATAGGCTATGAGCATTAAGTTGTATCTTGGATCTCTTGAGTATCGATATTACCTACACGAGGGTGAACTCTTGAACTTTAGGTTAATATCTAATGTCTTTAATATGCCTCCCAAGTGCTCAAGCCTTATATTTCTTATCTCTCTTTTATTTTATATGTATTATTTAATTTTGTGTATTATTGTTTATATGATATTATTAATATCTGATTTATTATAACTATTCGCAAAATAATTTTCACTTGGCTTCAAGGGAGATAGAAAGAAAGAAAGGAAAAAAAAGATGAGTTGGTGTTTAAGATTATGTGATTGGTTGAATTTTAAAGAGAAAGAAAGACAAATGTATCATAATTAATTTCAAATAAAAAAAGAAAAGTAAAATTAGAAAAAGAGTGTCCATGTGAGAGAAGGAGGATGAAGTTGGCGTTGTTAAAGAGAAAATAATGGGAAAAATATTAGAGATATATATAAGGAAAATAAGAGTTTTTGTTAAGTTCATTAACTCAATATTAATTATCCTGTTTATTGTATTTTTATTATATTTTTATTCTTATTTAATTTTGAGATGCGGACTAATGAAATAGAAAATGAGAGTTGAATAGAGCTACTCAAGGAATTAAATCAAAATTTTTTTTAAAAGCCCAATAGATAGCCCGTCACAAATCTGCCCAACCCAATCTACTAAAAGATGTGCTTGATGGCCAGTTGGGGCCTTTTGTAAAGTTGTTGGACCAAGCCAAGTCCACCAATAAACCCATATCGACCTTTTATTTATAAGATAGGCCAACTTGACCTGGCCTGTTTGACATAAGGCTAGCAAAAATACTTAGGCGGGGTTGGGTATCTACATCCTTATCTTGGTGTTGTTGGGGAATTGCTCAAAATTTTGGGGAATTTGGTTGGGGACTGTTGGTGTCAATGTACATGTGTCATGCACATGTTATTTTTGTTCAACTTGTGATAAAACAAGAATATTAGTTTATTTCTTATTTTACTGTTTCTAGAAGTATATTTTAGGAAGTATTTGATTCATAATCAATATCCTCTTAATAGAACATTATTTAATGTATCATAGTAAAAATAGGAGAATATTTATTTGTGTCCTAATTTCTTTAGGAGTTATATTTATATCACTTCCTATTATATTTGTTTTTATCCTAATGAGAGTTTGATTAAGATTTTTATAGGAATCTAAGGAGATTTCATTTAGACTTCCTACTGTATATATTATTATGTTTACATAACATATAGTGGGTTGATTTTGGGAGTTCATGTCACGACATTCCAAGGATTAAGAGGAGAGCTTCAACGCAAATAGGAATGTCTCTTTGATTTGATTTTATAAGTGTTTTATTCATGTATGAGAGGTTGTAATCGTACATGAATTGTTGATTAGGTAAGTGTGAGTTAATAGACACTTGAGAGAACTTGCGAGTTAAGTGTTTATGTAATTTAGTGTCAAACATCATGGTTATGATATACTTAACAGTGTGTTGTTAAGTTATTTGCGATAGAGAGTGAGCAGTGTCACTAGAGTTTAAGATCTTGGCTGGATTTTATTTTACAAAAATTTGGTCAGTGTGTGAGAGTGAGTCAGCACTGTAAACAATCCTAAGGATTGTACAAACAAGAACTTAGTGAATTGCAGTTCTATAACTGTCCGTGGATGTAGGTTTTATAACCGAACCACGTAAAATCCTCCTGTGCCAATTTACATTACAGTTTACTATTATAATTCTTATAACTGCATACTTCTGGAACTTACAATTGGTATCAGAGCAAGTTCACTGATAGACAAGTGAAGAAAACAATCAGGTTGATTTTGAAGAATGGAGTTTATTCGTAATAGAGGATCTGAAACACAACCACCTATTCTTGATGGTGGTAATTACCCATATTGGAAGGTAAGAATAATGATTTATACCAAATCTCTTGATGACAGGGCATGGACTAGTGTGTTTAAAGGATGGACACTGCCAACAAAGTTGAATGCTTTTGGTGATTCCGAACCCAAACCTGAGGATCAATGGACTGATGAAGAATACCGACGCTCCAGCTGAAATTCTAAGGCTCTCAATGCAATTTTGTTGCAGTGGACTTAAACAATTTTGGACAGATTTCTAGATGCAAAGTTGCCAAAGAAGCATGGGACATACTTGAGGCAAAAGACGAAGGTACTGCATCGGTTAAAAGATCTAAATTGATGAAACTTAATTTTCAATTTGAAAATTTAATGATGCATAAGGATGAATCGATTTCTAAGTTTTACTCTAAGATATGTCACATCATAAATTTCACTGACGCAGAAATTGTTAGCAACATACTAAGGTTTGTTCCAGATAAATTTCAACCTAAAATTTCAGCTATTGAGGAAATTAAAAATACTGATGAGATAAAGGTTGATGAACTGATTGGCATTCTTCAAAACTTTGAAATTAATCAAAGTACTAGGAAGCAAAAAGGAAAAAGCATTGCATTCAATATTAATACTGAAAAATCTGATGATGAAAGTAATGATAAGCTTGATGAAACTGATTCTAAACAGATAGCTTTTCTAACAATCAAGTTCATAAAAAGAAATTTCAGGAAAAAGAATCAAAGAATGCCATCAAACTCAAATGAAGAAAAATTCAGGAAGTTCAACAAGGAGAATGACAAGAAGAAGTCAGAACAACCTGATAAGAAAGCGCAGATTTAGTGTTATGAATGTTCTGGTTATGGGCATATTCAGTCTGAATGTGCTAATATCAAGAAGAAGAACAAAGGCCTGACAGCAACCTGGAGTGATGAATCATAATCGGATTCAGAAGATCAAGATTGTATGAG
This sequence comes from Boswellia sacra, assembly GCA_013180625.2. Lineage (NCBI taxonomy): Eukaryota > Viridiplantae > Streptophyta > Magnoliopsida > Sapindales > Burseraceae > Boswellia > Boswellia sacra. The sequence goes on along the minus strand of SNVD02012541.1, from coordinate 4,364 downwards.
TAATTTTGTTGCATTTACAGCATCTACAGCTGATAAAGAGAAAGCTGTTATGTCTGACATAACAGAAAATTATAAAACCAGTGTTGATCATTTAGATAAAGAATATGGTCCCAAATACTATGAAGAGTTGCAAGAAACTTACAATGCAATCTATAGTAAATGGTTGAGTCAGAAAGAAGAAATCAAAACCTTGAAGAAGAAGATTGAGGTGCTAGAATATGAAAAACCTTGTGCTCAAAACCATATCACAGAACTGGAGACTGTCTTGACAGACAAAACAACACATATTGAGAAAATTATAACAAAACTAGTTGAAAGCAAAAAGTGTGTTGATCAATTCAAAATTAGGGCAGCCAAACTTGATCAGGTCTTGAGTCTTGGAAGAGACAACTCCAACAAACATAGATTGGGATATATAGAAGGTAATGTTGCATCTTCATCAAAAATAGTTTTTGTAAAAGCTTCAACATCAGGTAAAAATTCTAAACTTAACTCTTTAAGGTCCAGTCCTAGTTCAAAGAGTAATGAAACATTTATTTCTCCTCTAAGCTCTTTCAAATCCAGTCCTGAAAAGGTAAGAAAATTCATTCCTAGTTGTTAATTTTGTGGTAAAAAGGGACATATTAGACCTAGATACTTTAAATTGTTAAATCTTTTACATAAAAGATCAAGACAGTTCAAAAACTATTACAAAAGTCACAACTGCAGTGGGTTAAGAAAGAGAAGACAGTATGCAAAGTTGCTTTTACTGCACTTAAGCACTTTTCTAATGATTTTTGGTATTTTGACAATGGTTGTTCCAGGCACATGACTAGAAATAAACAGTTTTTAACAGATTTTGAAGCATGTAGGGAAGGAAATGTCACCTATGGAGATGGAGCAAAGAGTAAAATCATTGGTAAAGGCATTTTAAATGTCAAAGGCCTACCCAACTTTCAAAATGTCTTGTTGGTTGAAGGTTTGAAAGCTAATCTTATTAGTATTAGTCAGATATATGATGACAAGTATATTGTTAATTTTACACAAAACAAATGTATGGTTTTAGATAATTTTGGTAAATGCATTCTAGAAGGTAATAGATCTTCGAATAATTATTATTTGGTAAAGATTGCATTTCAAGCTAGGATTTCGAATTTAGAATTGTGGCATCAAAAATTAGGACACTTAAATTACAAAGACTTGGTTAAATTAACTAAGTTAGGTGCTGTAAAACGAATTCTTAAACTTGATGGCAAAGTTAATGAAATTTATGGACCATGTCAAATGGGAAAACAAATTAGAAGTTCACGCAAATCAAATCCATATCCTAGCACATCTAAAATACTTGATTTACTTCACATGGAACTTATGGGTCCTATGCAAATTGAAAGCATTACAGGTAAAAGATACATATTTGTTTGTGTGGATGATTTTTCTAGTATACTTGGGTTGATTTTATTAAAGAAAAATCTGACACTTTTGAAACTTTCAGGAATCTTTGTGTTAAGCTTGAAAATGAGCAAAATAGGAACATTGGGAGGATTGTGAGAATAAGAAGTGATCATGGAAAGGAGTTTGAAAACGTTAGCTATGCTAACTTTTTCAAATATCCTGGAATTGATTATGAATTTTCAGCTCCCAAAACCCTTGAATAGAATGGCATTATGGAAAGAAAGAATAGAACTCTTCAAGAGATGGCTAGAGTGATGCTCAATAGCAAGAAGTTGACCAAGAGGCTATGGGCTGAAGTAATAAGCACTGCTTACTATATTTCAAATAGAGTTTTTCTAAGACCTGGCATTAGCCAGACACCTTATGAAATTTTGAAAGGTAGAAAACCGAATTTGAAATATTTTCATGTTTTTGGATGTAGGTGTTACATCTTAAATGATAGAAAGTAGTTAGGAAAATTAGATCCGAGAAGTGATGAAGTAGTCTTTGTAGGATATGCACAAAATAGCAAAGCATTTCGAGTTTACAATTTGAGAATTGAGGTAGTCATGGAATCTACAAACGTAGTATTTGATGATCTGGATGATTATGCAAAGTACTCACAAGAGGAAAACATAACCACCTTCATAGAAGATATAGAGAAATTAGATTCAGACAGCAACAATAAAGAAGATTTTGTTATGAAAGAGGAAACAGCTGCTGTTACACTCGACGTATCAATGACAATCGATAACTCAAAATTGAACAGATTTTCAATCAGGAATGAGGATTACAGAATAGATCCACCCACTTGGATTCAGAAGGCACGTCCAACAAGTTCTATTATTGGAACACCAGATGGTATGATGAAGACTCGAAGCAAGGTAAGAAATCAGTTAAGATTTGCATGTTATGTTTCTTTAGTTGAACCAAAAAATGTGAAAGAAGCTTTAAAAGAAATTGCTTAGATTCAAACTATACAAGATGTACTTAATCAGTTTAAAAGGAATGAAGTATTAGAATTAGTTCCTAGGCCAAAAAATGCTGATGACAGAAAAAGCACATCAAGAGGGTGTTTTTATCTTGGTACTAACTTGGTCTCTTGGCACAGCAAAAAGCATAACTCTATTTCTTTATCTACTGCTAAAGCTGAATACATAGTAGCAGGAAGTTGTTACACACAACTACTGTCGATGAAGCAAATGTTGAGTGATTATGGTATTGAACAAAAACCTATAACTGTGTTTTGTGATAATACTAGTGCTATAAATATTTCCAAAAATCCTGTTCAGCATTCTAGAACAAAACACATTGACATAAGATACCATTTTTTAAGGGAACTTGTAGAGTCTAAGGTGATAAACATTGAACACATCTCCACTGATAAACAATTGGCTGACTTGTTCACTAAGTCATTAGATACAACAAGATTTGAGAATCTAAGAAAGGTCTTAGACATCTATTAGTTATTTGAATAAACACTGCTTATTGTTATGTTAATTGTATCTATAATATCATAAGTTTTCTTCTAATTTAGCATGTATAAGCTGTAATATAAAAATTGTGTGAATGATAAGATACTGGTTTAAAATGAAAAAAATACAAAGAGGGCTACCAATATATGATGTGTGAAAGTCGTCATTGAGAGTAACCTCAAGGTACCCACTCAAATGAAAAGGGCTACCTCTATATTGTATGAAAGCTACTGTAGTCATCATCCAATGTGATTAATTCATAATATGTCAAAATAATATTTTTGACATCTCAATCAATTAAAAAAAAATAGAAAATAGCTTTTATGTGAAAGTAATTAAACAACTCTGAAATATGCTTTTTTAGAATGATTCATATGATGTTCAGATATTGTTATGTTAAAATTAACTATTTTCTGTTATATTTTTTGTATCATACGATACTCTTTGTGCCAATCTGAAATTTGATTTATCTTGTGTGTCTATGTGTCAAAATGCCATATCAGCTGTATTGAATTGAGGGGGAGAAGTTTCAGTGACGGGAATCTTAACTCTATTAGAATTCCTTATTATAATGAAAATCAAATTTTGAATTCATATTCAGTAATGTCAGTTATTAAGCAGTTTTGGAAAAGGAATTAAAATTAAATTTTGTTAAAAAAACAAAATATTTTTAAATTTAGCCTAATATATTACGAGAACAGTTAGGGTATTTCCTGTTCATACTATACTCCAACTACAGTTTCGACACTTTCTCTCTCGTCTTGCTGTTCTCTCTCTGTTCTGAGAAACTCTTGCAGACTTGAAACCCTAACAATGGCGACCACCTCAAAATCTTCAAAAACATATAATTCCTCATCTTCACAAAACAACTCTGGTTACAACAGTAGCAACAGTGCACAATCGTCTCATTCACAAGAGCCTCAAGCAGAGATCCCGATTGATCCTACTATTAGCGAAGATGAATTTATTTTCAGTGAAGAAGATGAAAGACAAAGTGAAACCAAAATACAACAAATTTCTCACAGCAGCCATCAAGCAGAAATTCTTGAAGTACACCTCAAAAAGGAAATTACAGATGGAAAGGCCAGTGAAGTTGACAGACTTCAACAACTATGGGTTGAGTGAGCTTCTTGAGTCTATATACTGGACTCGTACAGTAAACAATTTCCTACCCCCTATGAAGTCATTCATTCAGGAATTCTATGCCAATATCTCTACTTCAATTGATGATCCAAAAAGCTTTCATTATGTCATAAAGACATTCTTTGATATACCAATAGGAAGTTTGCATTCTTTGGATGAGAATTTTGATATGGTTGTAGTGATTAAAGAACTGACTGGTAGAGAAGATATAGAATGGATACCAAGGGATGGAATTAACCAGCAATATCTCAAAAAGAAGTATAGGGTGATGCATAAGATTACATGATTTAACTGGCTTCCCTTATCACACCAAAACCAAGTCAGGGAAGACAAAGT
>SNVD02012536.1:0-68074 GCA_013180625.2 Boswellia sacra | reverse complement strand
AAGATGTCTAGTGATTATTTGAAAATGGTAAAGCCTTGCTGGAAATCATCTTATGAGGATGAAGCTAGTGGCCGAGTTGATGGGTTGTTGTGGTATAAGGATTTGGGGCGACATGTTTATGGTGAATTCTCAATGGCTGTTATTCAAGCTAATGGTAGGTTGGAGGATCGAAGCCAACTTGAATCAGGACCATTGAGTTTGACGAATTCTCAAGGTCCTCATGGAACGTTTGTGGGAGTATATGATGGACATGGAGGACCTGAGGCTGCGCAATTTATCAATGACAATCTTTTTCGCAATCTTAAGGGTATGTTCCTTGTTGATTGTTTTGCTGTTTCTTCAATTTGATAATGGTAAAAAATTGAAAATATAGTTATAACCCTATTGTTTCTCTTCAATATTTTTTGCACTAAGTTGATAACTATGCAAAACTCACCATGTAGGCTTCTACTTCTTAAAATTTGTAACTTGCATTCTTCATCAAGTCTGAAGCGTGTTTGTATTTCAAAACTTAACCTCATTAGCAAAAGGAGAGAGTTATCATCATAATGATAAATAGCACAGGAGAGTTCCTCATGCACTCATCGCTTGAGTTTGAACTAACCATCATTTTCCTAGTTCTGCTGAGCATCTCTGGTAGTCAATGTTTTTGGTTCCAGCTGTCTTTACCCTCTACTTATGATTGGAAGATAAAATGCCTAAACTTTTTTTGCTTCTGCTATTCATGTTACAGAATTTGCGACTGAGAATTGTGAGGTATCAGAAAGTGTTTTAAGAAAGGCTTTCTCAGCAACAGAAGAGGATTTTCTCTCCCTTGTGAAGAAACAATGGCTTAGCAAGCCCCATATGGCAACAGTGGGATCGTGTTGCTTGGTGGGGTTGATATGCACTGGCCTGCTATATATCGCAAATGCTGGGGATTCCCGAGTAGTATTAGGGAGAGCAAGAAGGTGCACAAGGGATGGTTCAGCCATACAAGTATCCGTGGAGCACAATGCAAATGTTGTATCCGAGAGAGAGGAGCTCCGGGCATTGCATCCAAGTGATGCACAGATTGTAGTGTTGAGGCACAGAGTTTGGCGCGTGAAGGGCATCATACAGGTAATATTATTGCTTTTCATTTAATTTGTTTTGCTTCTAACAGCGAGAATTTAGGTTTCAAAGAGCTGCCTTAAATTCTGAATTTTGGTGCCTGCTGAAAAGTGACTTATCTCATATAAACTTGTTTAGCTAAAATCATTCTTCTCCTTGACTTCCCAGGTTTCAAGATCCATCGGTGACGCGTATTTGAAAAAGGCAGAGTTCAACACAGAGCCTTTAGCATGTAAGTTTAGAGTGCCAGGACCTTTCAACAAGCCAATCCTTAGTGCTGAGCCATCAATATTAGTACACAAACTCCACCCAGATGATCAATTTCTCATATTTGCTTCTGATGGTCTATGGGAGCATCTTAGCAATGAAAAGGCAGTTGACATTGTCCACAGCCATCCCCGGAATGTAAGTATTCTGTCATATCTTTCTTATGCACCATTTCAAACTTCAACTTTTACCAACTATCTTGTCTACTTCAATGCAGGGGATTGCTAGGAGACTTGTCAAAGCTGCACTGAAAGAAGCAGCTAAGAAAAGAGAAATGAGGTACTCAGACCTTAAAAAGATCGATGCAGGTGTAAGGAGACATTTTCACGATGATATTTCAGTAATAGTGGTATATCTAGACCCCAATTTGATGGCTAGGTGCTTCCTATGCAGTACTCCTCTTTCAATAAGAGGAGCCCCGACTGACTCCTTCTCTGCAAGATTCTAGACAACTTTCATCTGGTGATCAGTTTGGTAGAGATATTATCAATAGTTTATCTAAGTCGTCTTACGTAAGTCGTAGCAAGCCTTCCTTTCATTGGAAGTAAAGTTAGTTCCTAAAGAACAAATGAACAATTTCTTCTTCCACAGAGATTGCAATGGGACTAGCATGAGCACAGACGTTATGCACGAGCAAGAGAGAGGGGCAGACTGACCCTGTCAACACCTGCTTTGCGGTGAAATATGTGTAGATATTAAGTTGTCGTTCACTAGTGTAAATTACTACTTCGGATTATAGAAAAGGGTGACGACTTGTTTCCCTATGATTGGTCCCATCTCTATGACGGCAAACGGCTATGAATTTTGATTTACTTTCCACTCATTGCAACGCCTTCTGTGATATCAATCTCATTGCCACCCTTTTTATTATTATTATTGTCATCATCATCATCTTTTTACATTTCAAGTAAAGATAACGCATTTACACGAAGAAAGTCCATGGACTTTCCCGGTCGTTCGCATTTGAGCCTTGTGTAAACCTGTTCTTCGCCTATATTGTCCACGTAACTTCAATTAAAAGTTTGACAGCACGAAACTCAACCAAGTTTCAGCGAGGAAAGATAACGCATTATTTTATGAAAAATGAGATCGTGTAAATTGCCGGGAATTAAAATGATAATCGCCCCCAAGGTCTGCTTCGAGATGGGCAGCAACCTCGAAGTTCACCTTTCACTGTTAAGTGTAAAAACTCGTTGAAAATTGTAATGAACCAGATTACTTGCAAAAATAACAGCAGAATGGTTAATTTAGTCACAGAGTGTGGAGCTTCTGTCCATGTCCAAGAAGGGATTCATGTCCTATTGACTACCATCAGGCTGAACAGCAGGTTGCCATAAATGGTTAGCCTTTAGTTGATTTAAACAAAAAATGGGAATCTAATCTCCAACACGCTGACCATGGTTAAATTCTACCGGCTCCTCAAATTCTGAATTTATTTAGCCTCCATTCTGCCACCACCTATCTCTAAAATAAACCCGTTGACAGCTTTAACTAGAACTTCCCAAGTAAATTCAGAATTTCTTCAGTGCTCAACATCCTACTTGTGACCCTCATTTTAACACCATCCAGGATAACAAAGCATATAGCACCTAAAATCTCTTCGTCATATACCTTAACCAACCTATTTAACAATTCTAAATCACTCCATAAGCTATTAATTATTCAGTGTCAAGAGATTATCAAGCTTTGATTTAACTGCATTAATGGATTTAATCATTCTTGTGACGTCTCAGCATATTGTGGTTATTATTAAAATTAAGTTAAACAACTCTCTGCATCACACATCTCAAGAATCACCATTCTCATACATAAAGGTAAATATAGAAAATATAAGTTATTGATTCCCTCCTATCATGCAATTAAATCCATACATCCCAGAATATCAAGCCTGAAGAGCAGGAAGAGTATTCACAGGTGGGAATTTCTAAATTTTACAATGACAAACATTCAAAATTAAAAAAAGTTACAAAAAGTTATACAATCAGACAAACAAACCAGTTATAACTGAATATCGTCCATTTCCAGCATCCTACCTTGCAGGTCGGGCAATTTACTCTCTGAAACCACAGGTAATTAACAAGCATCTTTGAAGTATTCACTTGTCTTAAAATACCAAGCTCAGAAATTCTTCAAGTATCGTATGAAAACATACTGCCTTTGGAACCAAACAGATTTTTTTTTTTTAAATAATATCCATTTTTCGACTGAGAAAATAACAAAATGACACATTTAAAGAGTAACAATTTTCTTATAATGTTCTCTAACTAAGGTCCTACGTTCAACAAATTAAAAACCTTTTGTACTTGGTGAAAAGCAGAAATTTGCAGCATATGCATCAATGCCTTACCTGATCTAACAAAAGAACCACTGCACTAATAATGTGGCAAATTTAGCATGTATCACAGCAGCATGAACCCAATCCATCTTATCCATAATGAAAAATTAACAGTGTGTTACAATGGCCACTCGACAAGGGGGAGAAAAAGACCAAAAAAGACACACTCAGCTACTTCTCTCTCTCTCTCTCTCTCTGTCTCTCTCTCTTCTTTCTCTTTAAAAATAAGAATAAACTCACAGTATATAAATCCAAACCTCAAAAACACACAGAGCACACCAAAGAAAATCTCATGACCACAGCCTTCCGTAATTAGTGTAACCATTCTAGCACCACAAACATACTGCCTTGTCGACTCAAAATTGGAAATAGAATATCAATAACCCACTTGAGTCAAACTACAACCTAAGAAAACCACATTAGGCTCTTCTTTTAACCAAAAAAGAAAAAGTAAGCTCATTCTGTACGAATGCCTACATTCAATAATTCAGTCTAGGAAAGCAAGTATATGGTCATTAGTTCCTGTTAAAAGCAGTACAATATGATTCAGAACCTCAAATTACGTGGTCATATGATTTTAAAATGTCAGTTCACCACTTCTGTTTTCCACACGTGATCCCAAAAATAAAACTTTGCAAGGATATTAGACATCAACCACATCTCAGAAAGATATCAAAACACAATTGTTAACAAAAACCAACTTACCTCTCTGTAGTTTCTGCAATCTACAAATTTTTGTTTAAAAAAAGGACAAACGAAAGAAGGTTCCAAGGCTGTTACTTCAGAATCTCTGATCCTCGTAGTATATTTTACGATAAGTTAATACTAAAGGTATTTGTTAATTACTCTAGGACTCAACAGGTAAACTGTTACCTCAGTTGTATCCTGAGCGAGGGATAACACCTTTCCTACCACAAAATCTTGTTTAACTGTCCTGTAGCAATTTATCAAACGACGAAGTAGTAAAGCAACTAGGAAGTAGACGTGAGTACAAAAGCCGCTGAGGGAATCACTGAAAGTTAGAAACCTAGACCTGCCAGGAAAATTAGAAAGAGGAATTATAGCAGCTCATATAAAATAGAAAACTACATATAAACACACCCCACACGCACACCTAAACCTACTCAAACGAATAAAGACAGTACTCATACAATCAAAATGAAAGAAATTCAGTTGAATATGACAGATATGGTAAATGTCATTGCCAAGTGTTACATTGTTGCTCTCGAAACATACCTAAACATGCAAACTTGCAACATAACTTCTATTCAGGCACCTCCACCAGCCTTACCAGCAATAGCTGCCTTCTAACATAGAGAGCAATATAAAAATCAGTATGAAACAACACGAAACCCCAAAAGCAGAATAATACAGAAATATTTATTTTCATGAGTTTGCATGAGTTTGCATGCACACTAAGAGGGCCTTACTGGTTCAATATTTCCCTGGCCATTCACTTGCGAAATAGAACTTGACGGGGGTCCAGAGAACCTGCAGAAAAGACATCTATATCAGTTTTGACTCTCAGGTAAACATCAAAACACTAACTCCAGCATTACAGACAACCATAAAACATTAATGAAATAATCCACCAAAAGAACAAGAAAGAAACATTTCGCTTGCAGCAATACATACCGAAGTGCCCTTGCTTTTCTTTTCTCTTCCTCCAGAGAGTCTGTTTTGGTATTTGTTGCAAATCTGGCAAGCCTAGCTTTTTTCTTTGCCTCCTCATCACTAGCCGAAGCTGGCACAGTAAGGCCAAATCTGAGAAACACAAAAGAGATAAGCAAAAAACAGAAAACTAATAAAAGTATAAAAATTAGCTTCTCCCCGTCATATAACAACATAAAATTTTAAGTAGAATTAACCTCTCTGCTCTAGCCTTTCTCTTCAGCTCCTCCGATGCCTTTGATCCTTCTGATCCATGTATTATTGATCCAGTTCCAAACCTTTAAGAATACCAATCAACACTTGCATAGCTTAGTTGTCTAATTAAAAAAAAAACAAATTGTCTACACAACAAAAATCTATTATCCATAACAAATAAAATCCCAACACTAATACTGTTTTTGGTAAGCAGAAAGGAAAAGAGAATAAAGGGAAAGTGCACAGGGAAAGGAAAAGTAAAAGGGTGAGTGACTGCAACCCATCCTTCATATTGTTTGGTTATTAATATAAAAAATAGAAAAAACAAAAAGACATGCCCCTTCCACCATTATACATTAGTTTTAACCGTTTCGTTAAGGTGGTATACATCATATTTGTAATTGTAACTTTAAATAAGATAAAGGTTTTAAAAGACATAGCCTCACCCTACTGCTTCAATGTAACTACCATCAACCTTACTGGATCTAATTCACAAAATATATTGTTTGTACAATCAAAATATTGTGAATAGTTTGTACAATCATCATTATACAAGCAGCACTAATATAACACAACTAGAATCAAACTTGCGGAAATAATGCATGCATGGACTGAATAAAGCCCACATCTAAATTTACAATTGACCCAGCGGTAAAGCATAATTATTCCATTGAGATTAAAGGCAATTCATGAAGGCCATGACATCCTAGATCACTCGAATTTTGCAGTAACATTTTCTGCAACTCAAGTATTAGCTAAAACTATTCATTTTCTTTTCCTCTTTCCATCAAACAGAGGGCAAAAAAAAAAGGGAACCGGCAGAAACCCTAACCTTACAAAACCAACCAATTAAAAAAAAAAAGTGCACTTCTCTTTACCTTTCAGCTCGAGAATTACGCTTCTCTTGCTCAGACAACTGTACCGGCATCCCAAACCGCTCAGCTCGGCGGATCTTCTTCTGAGTATCGTTGGCCGGAGCCCCGTCCCCTGATATCGGAACCACAGCCGCGTTCGTCTTCGAATCGTCTTCGTCCTTCTTGAGCCCGGCCGTTGTAGGAGCAACAGTGGCGGAGGTGGCGACGGCGGGAGGGTTTTGGGTAGGATCTGCTGAGTCCAGGGTGGTTTTAGGGTTTTCATCCACTGAGGCGTCAGTGCCGTTGTTGCTGGTTTTGACGGCGGTTAGTTTGTCTGTTTCGGTTGCCATTTGACGCGAAGAGAGAGAGAGAGAGAGAGAGAGAGAGAGACTGCGTGCAGGGTACGAGCGAAAGAAAAGAATCTGGTGGTGTCTTGGCTCTGGAGTTTTGGTCCTTGTTTCTCTAGATGTGTAAATGTATGCAATCTACGTACTCGTGGGGAAAAGGGCAAAAAGCCGGGAAGGGTTAGATAGGAGATTTCCGTTGCCAGCTGTGTGAATCTTTATTCTTTGTGATATTTTCCGTGGTGGTAGTGTTTGTACAAAACAGAATTAGCACGGCCCAAACGAGTATTTTGGGCTGGCCCGGTTCGGCCCACCTACATGCAGCTTAGTCAATTTTTTTAATTAATCTTAGCCTAAAGTATCTATTGTTGTTGCTCGGATTAGAGGTGGAATCCGGGTCCCCGTCCCTAATTAAAATATCAATCTCCATTACTTATTAATTCCCAATTTTTTAAATCGGGGATGGAGATGGGGAATCTCCAAAGTCAAAATGCATCCTCATCCCCATCCCCAACCCCATTTATGTGTTAAAAATTTAAAATTTTAACTTTCAAAATTTATTCTTTGAAATAAAACATATTTTAAATTACAACTATAAACCTTAAATAACATACCTACAAATAAATATCAATAAATCTTTAGACAATCAACATCCTTAAAATAAATCTTTAGGCAAACAAAGGTGGGCTAGGTTAGGCCTGAGTTTTATTAAAATAGGCGGAAGATTAAATTTTATAAGAGGGGAGATAACAAGGGTCTAAGTATTAGATTACTATATATATTATTTTATTTTAATTTCGGAGAGCGGGCCGGGCTGGGCTTAGAGCATAATCCTCATCCCCATCCCCATTTAATTTCGGGTAAAATTGTTATCCCCATCCCCACCCCATTCCCCATTTTTAGCTCCCTATCCCCGGCCCAAATGGGTTGGAGAATTGCGGGACCCCATCCCCATGGGGATTGGTTCCACCTCTAGCTCGGATATCTTTTATTCAACTGTTCATATTTAAAGTATAAAAATTATATTTAATTATATTAATTTATCAATTATCTTAATCATTAAATTTGTATAAGATTAAATACTACAAATTTGTGTTAATTTTTTAGGTAAAAAAATTATATTAAGAAACTTCTTATATACCCTCCCTCAATACTTTTTAAAGTTACTAATATTTATTATTATAATAATACTACACTTATAAAATTAATGTATTAAATATTATATTACTCATCAATATTTGTTATATAAACTTTTATATAAATAATATTGTTACACTTACAGAGTTTGCATATAAAGTCAATGTGGTATCACTTATTTAATATCACATCACCCATCAATATTTATTATATGGAATTCTTATATTCATATTCAATTTACATGTTATTACATCAATTTTGTATATAAACTTTATATAACTTTATAGTGTTTATTAATTTATCTTTTATTCACTTTAATTTTATATATAAACTTCTATAGCCTATACCAACTTTAAAGGTGTAAAATCAACTTTATATATTCATTATTAATTTTTGTATTTTACCATTATCTGCTTCGTAATAAATGAGCTGGCAAATTTGTTTTTTAGACGTCCTTATAAGGCTTGAAAAAAAAATAATAAGGGTGTGTTAGTATACATTTGTGTTTTTGTATTTAAAATTAAGTAAACGTCTGAGTAGTTTTAAATTTTTATTTTAAATTTAAAAATGATATGTGATTAATATTGATTTAAAATATATTAATCAATTTATATTAAAAAAATATATTTTTTGAAAACAAAAACAAACAAAGCTTAACATTTTTTTTTAAATTAGCAATCCGTATAAATTAAGATAAAATCATTAAAATTAATATATTTTTAAATATAATGGAAACCTCACACAAGAGAGTTTTTATAATGTTTCAATAATAAAATCTAACATTTGGTACGAGTGTACATCATTTTTGAAGTGGCTTGTATTATTTATAAATTATAATTAATTCATAATTATGATAGCTATTAATTTCTAAAACGAGGTTCTTCCCACCCCATGTTCTATTCCATGCAAAACGACACAATTTCACGGCTCTAGCTGGACCATAGAACAGCAAAAAAGGAGGTACCGAAATTCTCCAGCCATTTCACGCTTTCGAACCAGATTGCAAAGGATAAGATACATTATAATAAAATAAAATATATAATATAATATGTCAAAGTTTATTTAGCTTTCCCCAGGGAGAGCTGAAAGCCTTAAATCAACTATGGGATTGGCTTCCGTCATTTACAATGGCGTTCGAGCTCCTCTCAAGTTCGATTCATTCTTGCTTAGGTTTTCTTCTCCAACCTCTTATCCAATTCAACCTCCCAAACCGACAACTCTTCGCTTCTCTCACTCTCACTCTCACTCATTATGTACAGGTATTTGTATTTCACCTCCGATCCCTCTCGATTTCTCTTTTTAATTTAATGTGTAGTTATTGTTTAATTTGATGTGGAATTGTGAATTGCAGTGAGTCGTAATCGTCGTTGCCGATATTCTCTGGTTGCGTGTTCTAAGGGAACTGAACAGGAGGATGATTTATCTACTTCAGGTGGATGTCTAATCTGTGAATTATGAATTTTAACAGCTGAGCATGTATGAAGCAAATTCAAATTGAGTCTCGTCGTTGTTACTTGTTAGTGGTTACTCTGTAATAGAATAAGCATTGGAAATGGTTTAATTATTTCTAGAGTTGCATATTACTGTTCGATGCTTTGAAATTAGCTTAAGCTTTCAGGTGAAGCACTTGGTTAAAAAGACATGGAACACAATTTTTCTCCCAGTTAAGTTTGTTTACTTGATAGTCTAGTTTCTATGTTCATCTATAAGTTAATCTTTTTCATATTGAAACTGATGAATCGACAAAACGAAGAGTTTCTTGGTTATACTTATGTACACTGGCATACATAATCCAAATTGTTTCATGCCAGTGACAGTGAGCATTTTGAAATAACATGCTGATTGCTGTTTCTATTCTGTTATCTATCCATATTTTGTGGAAAGGGCACTTGGTCTGGAGAACTAAGACTTTTCTCATGTGTTTGACTGCATATATAGTCCATTTTAATAATGCACGATTGAAATGAATTTGCAGATGGTGGGAGAAGTAGTTCCCAGACATATGATAATATTAACACCGACAAGTCTTACACACCTGCTTCTGTAGACAACCCTGAGAAGCAAGTTGAGGGACATGGAACTTACACATCATCTATTAAAACTGTCGCTTTCTGGGTGAGTACCTGTGAGCTTATTATGATTTTGTGTTGGATCTACAGATTTAATTTTATTGCAATCTAGATTAAAATCAATTTAGATCTTGATTCTTATAGGTGTGCACTGCTGTGGCATTTGGCATTGGTGTGGGTTTCAAAGAAGGAGTTGCCAAGGCTTCTGAATTTTTTGCCGGGTATGAAGATTTTTGCATTATAGGATTTTTTTTTTTTTTTTCAAAGGAGTAAATCCTAACTAAAATTCAGTAATTGGGGGAAATTAACTTTGAGTGAGCCAGAACTATGAACTTCTTTCAGCTTGACGTAGTGATCAAATAGCAGTTAACTAAAATATTAAATATCACTAGCTTACTGTTTACATTATTGTTCAATTCCATAGCTCTATGGCCAATGTTTTCAAAGTTTACATGTTTTATGCTGGGGCTGCATGTATATTATTTCTTAAACCTTAATTTGCTTCTATTAGAATGACCATCAACAATCATTTTCAGGTATATACTGGAGCAAAGTTTGTCAGTGGACAATCTGTTTGTCTTTGTTCTGATATTCAAGTACTTCAAAGTGCCACTCATTTATCAGGTGCCGAACTACTCTTCATTTGCTCAATATTTGGTATCTGCCCAGTGGCTCTAAGCTTCTCAAATTTTTTTTAGCATGTCTTAAAAATTATGAAAATATTGCATGTCAATCCTCAGTAATGAAAATTTGTTATGTTGAAAGCATAGAATCGAGTACTTTCCTACGGTATTGCTGGTGCAATTATTTTTCGATTGTCGTTGATATTACTTGGATCAGCTACCCTCCAGGTAAATCCAATGTCTCTACCCATGTTTTTGTGAACATGCAAGTGCTATTCTATATTTGTCTCAGCCCTTCCTTCTTCTCCTTTTTTTTTTTTTTTTTTTTTTGGTTGTAGAGGTTTGAGGCAGTTAATCTACTACTGGCAGTAATACTCCTATACTCATCCTTCAAGGTACCACATCTCTTGTAGACGTAGCAACAATTAATGGAATGTTTCTGTAATCTGTTTCAGTAATTTTGTTAATAAGCATTTACCTTTTATAAAAAATTGATTTGTTAATCTAAGAATATGCTAGCTAGCTGATTTTGTTGGGATCGCCAGCTCGCCCTGTTTATGTGCTCTTTTAATGCTAATTCTTATAGCTCTAAGCTTCTAAATTTATAGTTGCATAACTTTCTTTTATTTTTGTAGCTGTTTGCCACTGAAGATGATGACAGTGACCTATCTGAAAATTTTATAGTGAAGACATGCCAAAGATTTATCCCTGTCACAAGTAATGTTTGCATTTATATTTCTTTTATTTCTTTCTTTCTGAGGTTTAATAGTTGTTTTATGAATGTTTCTCAAGGTTTATTCCTCAATATTCTCTAATACAAAATTGGTGTTGAGCCAAGCTCCTGTCTAGCTTAGTTTTAAATTTGTAGTAGAGCGGAAATTTGAATGGTTCTTTCTCAAACTAAATAATTTTAAGTTTAGGCATTGATACTTTTGGCGGAATAGGCTAGGTCTAGGAAATCTTTTTCTAATTTGCAGCCTTGCTTATAAATAAATTATAATCCTTTTTACCTGTGCCATGATGTAATATACAGCTTCAGTAAAACATTCTTGTTATTGAGAGTGGTCTTTATTTCTTACATTAGTCCAGTCATTGAATGAGACACCTCTGTCATTTTTAGAGAGAATATAAAAACAGTTGAGGACTTTGTTGGACTAAATCGTATACTTAGAAAGTCGAACCTATTTATTTTCCTCTTTTATTTTACTCTATGTTATTACGGTAGCCTCCTTGAAACTAGACAACCAAAGACTTGAATGCAGACTACTCTTGCTCTGGCAGGCAATTCCATTTTTTTTTACCATGTTTGTGGTGTTTTTACTTTTCTATATATATATATATATATATATATATATTTTGGACAAGTTTTCCCTTCCACTACTACCTTATCGCTCGCCGCTCACACTCAATCAGCTAAGAAATAGCAAAGAAAACCACCCTACATAGAGACACAGCTATTGTACTTTATTTTTTCACATTTAAGTGACGAAGTATATTTTAAAAGGAAAATTATGACTTAATAATTATAATGGGATCTGATGGTTGGTTACACCCTTTTGGCTCATTTACTTTTTACTAGTTAATGTTTCTGGTTCAGAAATTTGAAATTTCCTTTTCCTTGTTTTACAGCTTATTATGATGGTGATCGATTTTTCACAAATCAGAATGGACTGTGGAAAGTAAGTCATTGATAACTATTTATAAGAATCCAGAATGCTTAATACTGTCATTTTGTCATATACGATTTTTTTTAGTCATTATTCAATATAAATTAGTATTTTTTTTAATTTCTGAATATTAAAATTCCTTAACTTTGTTAAAGCAATTTTATTTGATTTCTAACAGGCCTCAAACATTTTGGGCAGGCCACACCATTGCTTCTCACAGTAGCAGTTATTGAGCTTAGTGATATAGCATTTGCTGTAGGTGTTCTCTGTTTCTTATTTTTGCTGCACAGACACTCACAACCACACAACGAACTTTCTCCAATTGAATGCGCTTTACTAGTGAGTGTTAAAAGGAACATTTGCAAATTTTTAATTTTCTTCAGGTTGATTCGATACCAGCTGTTTTTGGTGTTACACGGGATCCTTTCATAGTCTTTACATCTAATCTCTTTGCCATCTTAGGTACCGCTCTTGCCTATTCTCATTATAGATGGTTAGCAACTTTCAGTAGTGCTATTTATATCCTTGCAAATGATTGTTTCCTTAAAAGTAAAATTATCATATCTACATTGAATCTGATAGTCTACCTCTCTGTTACTTAGTTTTAAGCATACCACTTATGACTGTTTGGCATTTATGTGACAGTGGGAATGAAATATAATTGGGCTAGCCCATTCACTTCTGGAGCATGTATGCTCTGAATAGATTTTTGCAACTGATTTCTTTACCTCTCAAATAAAAAATGTATTTGAATTTAAATATAAAGATCACAACTGTCTTAAATTCTTTTATATCTTATTAAAAGTGGATTTGATGAACTGTAACTCTGGTCAATGCAGGCTTGAGGTCCCTTTACACACTCATTTCCGAGGGTATGGCAGATATGGAATATTTACAGGTAAAATGGTTATTTGCCACTTGTTAACCAGTATTCATTAGCTTCGTCACTTTTCTGAAGGATGGCTGTGCATTATTTTATAGCAACAGCTGACTCTTGATTAGTAACTCATAAATTAAAAGTCATTTCTTGGATTGTTGCAGGCTTTTATGCTTAATCAAAACATGGTTTCTTTACCTGATCTGCAAATTTACTAGCAGAATTATGTCCGATTCACATTCTTTTTAATTGTGAATGTGATTTTGACAAAGCGTTTATAAACAAAATATTTAGGTTTCGATATAGCTTTTATAGGTGGTATATGTTAGACTTTATTGGCAGAACGTGTAGCTGATCTCAACTATTTCGGTATTGAGATTTGAGACTTAGCATAAGCCTTACATGTTAGATTTTATAGGCAGTCTGTGGTGGAGGCATTTTATGCTTAAATTTGTGTAGTTATTCATGCATAATATGTGTTAATAGATGCATTGCATATACAAAGTAGAAAAATGACCTGAAGAAAAGTCAATTCTACACCATGGCCATCCTTTTATCTCTACATAACTTCTAGACAAGATGTGACAACAGCTTTTTCCCATTATATGTTACGATATCCATGTCCAAATTACGGGTACTATTCATACAAGAAAAACCTAAATACTGAGTTCCTACTGTCTGACCATCCAATTATAGTAATCACATGGTGTCATTATGTCATAATAATATAATGGATTCATACTGACAGAAATTCTTTGCTGCCTATTTCTTTATCAGCCGTCCATTGCAGTTGTTCTTGGTTTCATCGGGTGTAAAATGATCTTGGATTTCTTTGGTGAGTCTTGTCTAAACACCATTAAGTTATGTATCATCTTGATTTCACAATTAAAAAGGAAAAGAAATAACTGAATCGTCTCCCAACTCTTCCTGTAGGGTTTCACGTATCAACTGAGGCCTCTCTCGGTTTTGTAGCAACAAGTCTTAGTGCTGGAGTACTTTTGAGTCTAATGAAGAAGTCTGACTAGTTAAAGAAGCAATTCAAGCAGAGTGGAAATTAAAAACTTTCTATTCTTATATATTCATTTCTTTGGTATAATCCACCTTCCACGCAGGGCGGTGTATTTTTTTTTTCCATTTTTGTCTATTATTATCATTTTTCTAGGAACATAGGCATTGCCTTCAAATCTTTGCTATCTTGTTGCTGACTTGAACAGATACTGATAATAATAACACTATTGTACATAAAAGAAAAAACTATCATATTTGCATAATGCATGTCTTGCAGTGCCTTGTTCTAATTTTCTTCTGTAAGTTAACAAAAATTGTACATGTTGAGCAGCAAAAGCAATGAGAGGAATTAAAATTCTATGCACGCAACTAGAAAGTTGTTCATTTTAGTTCATTTCTGCCTGAAGCAATTTCATTTCCATCTTCAAGGGCTGGTTTTCAGCTCAGTTAGTTTTTCACTCCAAAGTACAAACTATAATAAGGTGAATTGACATACAAATATGGTTTCAACTCAGCATTTTTTTTTTTTAATTTGAACTCTTTGATCCTCCTGCCCAATGAAGAATGGAATATTATCAATACTAATTGATAGCATAATTTCAAACAAATCCCTATTCTAATATTCTAGTAAGATTTCAAAATTATTGAAGATATGGTAACCTATTTATTAAATTTGTCGTTAATAAGTTAACAAAAGATAAAATAAATTAATAAATTACATAGTAGATACAATTATATTATACTATTAAAAAAAAATAAAAAAACTAATTTGAGCTTTAGATCATTCATGTAAGGGCTCAGTTATTTTATTAGGACAGTATCTTTAAAGATTAATAACTATCCTTACAAATTATCTATACAAATTTATTTATGTAAACTTACATGATATTATTGAATAGTTATCACGTCATTTATATTAATTAATATAATTAAAATTTAAAATTCAATTAAATTATGATATATCAGTTTATAAAAATAGTATTATTTATTTTTTAAAATATGGATTAACAATGATAAATTGGTAATAAGGGAGAGTTTTTTATTTAATCTTTTTTTTTTTTTTACATTGAAAGACATATAAATTTTTCCGTTGTAAAATTAATAATAATATTTACTATCACCTGACTATAAGTAAGCATGCATATGCCATGACGGCAGGAGCGTACCATCTATGCGCACGACGATCCCAAATTCACAGTCGTCGTTATTGACTATCAACTTTCTAACCTTTGAATTGATTTCCCCACTAATTCTTAAATGGATAATCATATCCCACTGCCGTTAGGGGAAAATTAGTGGCCCTTAACCTTTTCAAAAATATTCACTATACTCAAAGGTTAGTGATTTTTTGTTAAAGTTAGCTGGTAATGTTAAAAAGTCATTTATACCCTATATTTTTTTATTAAAATATCATATTTACCTTTAAATATTTTAAAATTTAGAAAATTTTTATGAAAGGGATCAAACCCAAGAGCTAATAGTTTTTATAAAGACATGCTGCTTGCCATTGAAGCTACAAGCTTATCTAATATGTGTTGAACAAAAATACATTTAATTATGAATCAATATAAATCAAGGGGTCAGGCAAATGAACCTGAAATTTTTAACTTAAATTTAGACATGAGATATCTACCATTCATCTAAAATAATCTAACAATTTATAAGGACTTAAAAGTTAAAATTTTACAAATCATTTTCACTCAATTATTTTATTTAGTTCTTCCATCTTCTTTTAGCCAAGAAAACTCTAGAAGCAAAAATTTTTCTAATTCA
Organism: Boswellia sacra; assembly: GCA_013180625.2. Taxonomy (NCBI): domain Eukaryota; kingdom Viridiplantae; phylum Streptophyta; class Magnoliopsida; order Sapindales; family Burseraceae; genus Boswellia; species Boswellia sacra. Next base: position 52,162 of record SNVD02012536.1, on the reverse strand, counting down.
TATTTCTTATTTTAAAAATTTGAAAGGGATTAACTGAGGAGCAGAAAAGGATCCAACACGCGTCTAGGCAAAAATCTAAGAAGTTTATGGAAAAAAAAAAAAAAGGTTTTTGTCTTAACATGATCGTGATAAACCACTCACAAGCCCCAAACTCCTTTTAGATCTATTAATCAAAAGCCAATACTAACAACACCGAAACAGTTCCTTTAACCCTCTTCTTCCCTTTCTCTCTCTTCCACTATTGTGGAAAAGAAATAAAAAAAAAAAACATGCCTAACAGATTTTTCTTGGACTTATTTTCGTGTTTCTTTTGCAATTTTTTATTTTTATTTTTAAGACTTTGAAGTGTTAGAACAGTTCAAGATTCATTTACGGAGAAGATAAATATTTGTTTTCTTAATTTTTGGAAATAACTTAGTGAAAGTAATGTGTAGTATTTTAATTTTTAGGTCTTTATAAACCGTTAGATTATTAAGATGAATGATAGATTGTTAATGTCTAAATTTAAATTAAAAATTTAAGTCCTATTAACCTTGCTCATAAATCAAAATAGAAAGCAAAAAGACAAGAGATCATTAACCCACACCATTTTTAGATTTTTCATTATCCTCTATATATACTCTAAACTATAAATCATCTCACCAATCCAACCAATTTTTCTCCCTAGTCTTCTCAACCATCCCACAACTATGCTAACCCAAGCTTTTTTCAATAAGAAATATATAAAAGCTAATGTAATAATTTAAAAAAAAATTTGAGAAAGAAAATGTTATTGGACTCTATGTTAAGACTAGTACAAGGATTTGTAGTCCTTGTGTTCGGCTTCAACAGTGGTTTTTCTAGTGTGAATCAGCAACAAGAATGAAGTATAAGAATCAAAAGAGACTGAGTAATAGGAAAAAGAGTTGAAGGGTTTGTGGATTGAAATAGAAAATATCCAATGTTCAATGAAGAGAAGGGGAGACAAGGATTGTTTTATTATGTTGCGACAACGTAAGGGAGGTAAAAAGACAGAAAGAGAAGAGACGAAGGTAAAGAGAAAGTGGAGAAAGATAGGAGAAGAGGAAGAAACATGAAGAAATAAGAGAGAAGAAATGAAAGAAGAAGGAAGAATAGAAATTAAAAAAAAAAAAAAGGGAGAGAAAAACAAAGATACTGGAAAAAGATTTTTTTTTCTCTTTTATTTTTAAAGTATATTTTTAACTTCATTAACCAGACCCCAAATCTTTTGGGCATTGTTGAAATTATGCAATTGCCCTTCACGTATGCAAACTCCAGCTTTGAAGCCTTGGCATGTCTAAAGCAATCATTGCATTTGCTTTTCTTTCATAATATATCTTCTATCGACAAAATGAACAAATAAAAAAAAAAAAATTGGATCTATCTTGATAAATGAATTTTATTGAACTTAGAATTCGGGATAGGCAACGGGGCAGGTTGGGGCGGGGATCATCGTCCCCATCCCCATGCCCTGTCAAGAAAGGCATCTCCATCCCAATTAAAAAAAGGTATCCTTATCCCCACCCTATTCATCAATATAAACATTCGAGACGGGTATAAGAATTCTTCAAATTATAAAAAAAAATCTCTATCTTCGATCTACCTGAAAAAGCTTCAATCATTTTTTTTTCTGGTTAGATGTTATTAAACTCATTTTTTCTTGTAACAACTATTATCATGCAAAAATAATTAATATATTTTGATTGATAATCACGTAATATTATCAATGTAAGCCAAAATAATATAAATACTAAATACTAGAAAAAAAGTATAACTCAAAACTAAGTGGAAAGTAAGTAGAATATCTAATAACCAAAATGTTTTCTTAATAATTTATCACCGGTAAAATATATTTCTATATTTTCAACTCCATTAATATTACTTAAAAAGTATATAATAAAAAATTTATTATTTTCTATTTTTAATATTTAGTATCTTTCGGAGATATGGAGCAGGGCGGGTTTGGGTGTACCATCCCCATCCCCACCCAACCCATAAATTTAAACCCTTCATCCTATCTTAAATGGGTTAGAGTCATGCAAGTCTCATTGGCATACAGCTTTTTGTCATTCCTACTTAAAATTCATCATATCAAAAAATACAAACTGAAATCCAATTTTACTCTTTTTCTAAGAGAACCAAAATTTTCCGAACAATAGTAAAAAAAATTATAATTAATTAATTCTTACTCCCTGTGGAGAAAAGAATTTGTACAAACAACAATAGAAGGAATAATAATTAATAAACATCATGATAAAAAATATCAAATGCTTAAATGCCCAACATATGAGGCAAGGGCATAACGAAATTTTTTTTTTTTTAAGGTAAGCTAAAAAGGTTTTTAAAAAATTTGTTAAACATAAAACGGGAGATTTAAAAAAAAATCTAATTAGTGGATTAAAAAACTTAATATTTAAAGTACACATTCTAATTAGGGAGATTTTAGAGTAGAGACTGAGTGAAAATAAGAAAATAGCATTTTAATAATATAAAATGCTTATTTTATTGCATAAATCCGATAAATATTTTACTCCACAAAAGTGAAAAAGGCGGAGGTTTTGTTATATTCCAGCAAATAAAGGGAGTCCGCATGATATTTTACCCTTTTAAAATGTAGAATTGAAAAAATGAGAAGTCTCTTGAACCATTGTTAATTCTTATTTTTAAAGAATCTCTCAAGGTATTCGTCGAACTGAATTACCTATTCAAACGTTAGCTAAGCGAATCCTTGATTGATGGATCCAAAGGCTTTAATTAGTTATTAAAAAAAAAAAGAGTATGAAACAAAAAAAAATATGCCTCGTTAGAATGTTATTCAAATAGTTTATTAATTAATTCCCTTAACCAATACAATAAATGACAAATCTACTGAAATTTCTAACCGCCGCAGCCACTCCCGCTATAACTAGGACAAGTTTAAAATAAAATATTTATAGTTGGTCTGCTCTAAGTCTTATTCTTAATGATTTTGTTGCGATACATTACTGGATCTATACATCGATTATATATTTTATATAAAAATTAAATATAAAAAATCATAAATAAAAAATATATAAATATAATAAATAATATTTTTTTTATTCATTTATAATTTTTAGATATATATTTACGATTTTTACATATTTTAATAAAACTTATATAAAATACAACGTAACTCTAATCGATTGCGTTTGGAGGAATAGTTTATCTCAATAGTCAATGCTCGAAAAAGGACAGCTGTGACTGAGTGGCTTCGATTTTATTGATATAAACACAAACATACAACACATGCTCACCAAACACAGATAATTACAACACTAACAGCTCAAATTCGTATGAGCAAATCCAACAATACACATACATATAGCATAGGTTTTCACTATTAGGACATTCCATAGAGACACCAACTTATTCAGCATAAGACGACTATTGGGTAGAATGTTAACTGCTGGCCCTGCCTTTCACTGAGAAGAAAATGATATTTAGAAATTAGCATTTATTTCAAACGGCTACCTCAGTAATATTTCTCACAATATATGAATATTCTAATTAAGAGACATGGCCAAGGGATGGTACCAGGAATCTCTGCTTCCAAACTTCAACAATCTCTTTTGGATCTGCTTTTGTCGACTTATAGGCATCAATCTTGTTCATTTCCTGCACAGGTATTGTTCATAAGTGATTAAAACTTTCTTCAAATAGACTAAAGATTACTTGGTGAGTAGAATTTCACAGCTCATGAAAGACGCGGAACAGTTTTTCATCGTACCTCAATCCATGCTGCCAGTTTAGGCCTGCCTGCTGTGATGTCAAACTTAAATACTTCTGATAAGAAGGTCTGGAATCTTTCGACGAATGGAATGTAGGCTATGTCCACCTAGAGATCATATAATTCCATTTGTAAATCAGAGGGGAAAATTCTTAGCAGTCTTAACAAGATCCTTGTAACCGTCTCATTTGTTTACAGATTCTAAATTAATTGTACTCTCATTATAAATATATTTGCAAAAGGAAGTTGAATCTCCTACATGTTTATTAAAGGATTGTACGTATGTGAAAAAAATAATGAAAGGCATGCAAAAAAAATTAGCTAACATAATTGAGAAGTCAACATACCAAACTGAACTGGCCAAGGAAGAATGGGCCATCATCAAATTTCTGAAGAGCGTTTTCTAGGTAATCGAAAGCAGCACCTGTTGCAAATTTCAAGTTTTTTAGTTTAGTTAATATAGAAAACCCTACCCATAGGAGTACAGCACATTTCTAAACCTACCAGCTTGTTTCGCTGTGTCTCCTTTGAATGAAGCAAACACATCTCTGTTAAATGTGTCAGAGTAGGATAACAATTCTTCACCAAATTTTTGTTTTTCAGGATCCTAGAATATTTTCATGACATTAGTTCAGCTGAAGTTAAGAGAGAAACTTTGGCCAAGAGCACCAACAAAATATACAGATCTTATCAAAAATAGAGAAGTATACACATCTTACCGTAGGGATAATAGAACGCCCTTCAAAGTTGCTCTCAAGATATTTAATCAGATCAAGACTCTCTCCAATAACTTTGCCATTGTGTTCCAATGCTGGAACCTGTAAAGAAGTCTAATAGGTAAATACTCCAATAGCAAAGACCTTAATCTTGCATCAACAATCAAATATAACAATTACAACTACTAGTGCTTTCGTCTTTTTTTTCTTTTTAAATTTTTTAAATTTTTATGTGTTAGCAAGCAATTCACTCATTAAGAACTGATCATCAACAATCGAATATACCAATAAAATTGTAATAAGTTTCAGAAATGTTTTACATCAGTACCTAACATGTTCATTTAAGCATTTTACTCAATGATTTGTCATCTAATTTCATTCAGGGATTTCTACACAAAGATTGCAAACATTTGAACCTTCCCACGCCACTAATTTGTCCCTTCTTTTATGCTTCATAGACGCTGATAATTGTTCTTACATAAATGCAAAAATTACAAAAACATCTTAATATAATTCATAAGAAAACGATAACCAACAAAATCCTTTCTTTGCAAGCCACATACAAATTGGACAAGAAAGAATTGAAGTAAGAACTAATCCCTTCGAATAACCGATAAACACTTCAAATTAATGGCTATTTAATCAAGTAAGAACAAAATTTTCAAGTTATCAGCTTTATTTTAGTCAAAGAACCCATCACGTTCACAACAAAAGCACAATGTTTTCAAATGTATGACCTTGTTCACAGGGTAAACTTTCTCCTTGTACCAAGCAGGCCTGTCTTGAAGGTTTAAGGGAACTAACTTAATCTTGTCTTGCAATCCCTGTCACCCAACAAAATGAACAAATTTCAAGATGCTATCTTCGACTAAGTAAGAGAAAAGCTAATTAAAACATATATAAAATGGAAACGATTCTCCTTATAAGAAAATGATTCTAGAAAACAGAAACAATACCTTGTAGTTTCTGGTGATCCACACACGCTGGGCGAACGGGCAGATATAAGCAGTATACAGCCTTTAAAAAAATTAAAAAAACAAGACAACAACCCAAGTTGAGTTATTAATAGTAATAAATTTAACACACGAACCCCACGTTAAAGGCAGCAATTCGACAACAAGAAAGCAAAATATAAAATAAAGATAAAAGCCAAAAACCCACCTGGTAGTACCATCAAACAGAGGTGGCTGTTCTGCCTTAGAATCCAACGATGAAGGAAGATTCTCAGACAAACTATCAAAGGAAAAAAAATGATCATTAACGCCCCGGCGACAACCTTAACAATAATAATAGGGAGAGAGGTTAAAGATAATAAAAAGAAGAAAAAAAAACTTACACAGAAGCCATCGTAGTAACACACTCTCGGGAGGATTATTGAGTGGTTTAACGTGTGAGTTACGGTTGGAGTTGAAGAGGGAATGCGACACAGAATTGCATCCAAATGCCGATAGGGGGATCTTTATTTAGGAATAGGAGGTAGTAGGTGTGATCTGTGAAATTCGCAAGCAGTGACGCTCATCGTTGATGGAAGGATCTGGAAATGGTTGACAAACACCTCCTTTTTTAGTTATCAAATACCCCGTATAACCCCCAATAGTTAACGATTTTCGTTAGAATTAAGAGATCCATAACCATTTCTGTATAATCAGAAAAAATATATATATATTTAAAAAAATAATAATAAAATCTTTTTAATATTCTCTCCTCCTTTCTCTTTCTCTCTTTCTTGTTTCTCGTTTAGGACATGTTTGATCGGCCTTCTCCAAATATAAAGTATGGGATAGATCTTTTGAAAGCAGAACTCGTAAAAAAAGGAGATGATTGTTTGGTTATCATTTAAAAAAGTATTTTTAAATTAATAGATAGTTTAATTATATAAAATAAAAAATATATTATAATAACAAAATTATTACAGGGGTATAAAAATATATAAAAAAAATTTATTAACATATGAAAAAAGAAAAAAAACTTACAGTTCACAAAAATATTAAGCAAATTTGATGAGTTGATTCACGTTTAATTTTTTATATATATAATGACTATATTTAATTATTTTACATTAAGATTTTATTAAATAAAAAGATATAATAAAATTTTAAGAATAATATAAGAATATATAAGATATTTTATAATTTTTGAAAAATTAAAAAAATAAAGCTTTTACTAAACGTTTTAATTTTAGGTATCTTCTAACAGACAGACGTAAAACAATTTTTTATCTCTTGACTAGTTGAGAACTTCGACCAAGTTTTTTCTTACTATTTATCCTTCCTTGCTCCTTTTTGTTTTATACATGATCTTTTTTCTACCTCATTCGTTCCTATCTTTTTCTTCCCTTTTTCTCCTTCCATTCTTTTTTTGTTTTCGTCTTCCTCTCTCTGTCTTTTTCTCTTCATTCTTCGTTCTCTTTTTCGTCTCCAGTTTTTCTCCTTGTGTGCTCAATTCTCGGCTTCTTTCCCTATTCTTCTCCATGCCCATTGTTTCCTATCTAAAGCTATGGCTACGGTAAGCCATTATGTCATTTTTTTTTTTAAGTTATTGTGTTAGTTTTAAATGATAGACAAAGATTTGAGTTATAGAGCCTGGGATTGATAGGAAGATTTTTTAAAAAAAGCTTGTTGGATTGATGATGGTGGTTCCAAAAATCGGAATAAAGGTATAGAATGAGAATGGAGAAACATGGATGTGATTAAACTTAGCAACGGGTCCTGATAGAGTGGTTTCGTATCTTTTTTTGTATTCGTGTCATATTAAATTATGTTAATTCAAATCAAAATCATTAATTTATTGGGTCTAAATCTTAAAACCCAAGATCGACTATTAACTGAACGTGTTATCCAAATCTAACTCATTTAACCCATTTTCTATTTTTAAATTAGACAATAATATGTTTAACATGATTTGTATAAATTTTAAATATAATAACTAATAGTTTATAAATTTAATATCTAACAAATATTTTGAAATCTATTGAAATATCTAAATTTAATATAATATGAAAACATAAATAAAGTTTTTTGTTCAACATCATTTAAGGGTTCATCTAAAACATATTTAAGATAAACAACTAAAAATGTGCAATTATTGAATGATTTTTTAAAATGAAATAAGGCTATTTATACGCTTCTTCTATGTATTTCTCATCCAAATGACATACTCATATACACATAAGAAAAAAGATGATGTAACTGTATTAGAATAATTTTAATTAGGTAAAACATAGTTGTAAATTAGTATTTGCAATAATTTGTTACATTTTATTATTTTTTTTACTTTTCATAAATAAATTTATTAAATTATCCTTAATATCAACGGGTTAAACGGGTGAAATAGTTTTTTATAGGCTAAACCCAAACACGGTCTAATATCAAACATGTTTTATCGTGTTAACCCATTAACAACTCAATCTGATAATATTAGATCCAAAAAACCTTTTTATCAAATAGATTTGTGTCGTGTTAACGGGTCGTATAGAATTTACCATGTCTAGATGTGATAACATTTTTTTTATTAATATATTTTAAGAAAGATGCTATTTGTATCCCATTTATCAACTAAATACCACCATCTCTTAATTTCAGAGAGATAAACTTGTCAACAAAAATTATGAATTAAAGAAAATGATATCATTTTTATTTCGTACCCCATGAAGAAATTGAAAATGCAATATTTATATCTTCATATTTATATTCTCTATATCTAGAGACTTTTCCACTCCATCTTTAACTTATATTTGAATCTTATTACTACATACTGTTTTATTGAGTCTAATTTCTACTACCAAGAGATCTTGTATGTATACACATGTTATTTTAGTTTTTCGGTTTAGTTATGTATTTTCTGTTTTTGTTCAAAAATTTTCATTTTGATATGAGAATAAGACGTAAGTCTAAAAATACTGACACATTTTACAAAAAATTTAATTGTGTGAAAATATATTTGATTATATGTATTTTGTATTTTCATTTTAAATGAATTATAGTTTAAGAAATTTTTAAATATTATAAAATAATTAAAATATAATGTTTAATTATTAATATAATCTATATTAAAATAATAAAATCATTTTGAAATAAAAAAGTAAGAAAAGATAAATTACGTAAAGAGAGAATAGTTTGTAAATGAGTAAAAGTTGCTCTTCTTTTTAAAGAGAATGATTTAATAAAAATGCTTGAATAAATATGTAGAACACATTTTATCGAGATTTTTATTTGAGAAGGAAACAGAAAAAATAGATTAAATGGGAAACTAAGTAGGCCCACAACATTCCGTCAACCCCCATACACCAATCTATATAAAATGGAACACTATAGCCGGACTCCAACTAAGAGAATGGTTGTGGTACATCTGATATACCATACATCAATCTATATAAAAATTGTAAACAGATATATAAAAATTGTAAATAAGTAATATAAAAGTTGTAATACAATTTTTATATTTGCCGATTTACGACTTTTATATAATTATAATTTATAACTTTTATGTAGTTATTTACAACTTTTATTCATGAGTTTACGATTTTTATACAAAAATTTTGCTAGATCAGTACAGTTACTATATTGTAGTCGGACTCCAACTAAAGGACTGGTTGTGGTACATCTGATGTACCATACATCAATCTATATAAAAATTATAAACACATATATAAAAGTTGTAAATAAATAATATAAAAGTTGTAATACAATTTTTATATTCACTTATTTACGACTTTTATATAATTATAATTTATAATTTTTATATAATTATAGCAGCTGTACCAGTCCAGAAAAATTTTTGTATAAAAATCGTAAACTCATGAATAAAAGAGTGTCAATTGTGGCAACTCGCATTTCTGATGCAATAGAATCTTCTTGATGGAATTCAATCAAATTCCTAGAGACAGAGCTACTGCATTGGTGGAACCCTCACCTCCTCACCTCTATATTGTGTGAAAGCTTCTGTATTTATAATCCAATGAGATTAAAATATGTCAAAATAATATTTTTGACATCTTAATCAATTGAAAAGATGGATGAAAATAGCTTTCATGTGAAAATAATTAACAGCTCTGAAATATGTTGTCTTAGAATGATTCATATAATATTCATATATTGTTGTTATGTTAACTTTAACTATTTTCTGTTCTGTTTTTGATATCATACGATGCTATTTGTGCCTGTGTGAAATTTGACTTATCCTATGTGTCTATGTGTCAAAATGTCATGTCAGCCTTATTAGTCTGGCATTATTTCTTACTACTTGACCACTTTCATCAGTTTTATTTTTGAATATCCATTTAGTTCCAATGACATTTGCATTTTTAATTTTTTACACAGAATCTTAAAAGTTTGGATAACAGAAATATGATAAATGTGTGGATATTATTGTTAATTTTTATTAACAATATAATTATAAAAAAAATTAGTTTAAAAAATCTTTAGATCAAGTAGTTAGCGCAGACTTTCAAAGTGATAATATAAACAATAACGGTTGATTTACAACATAAATATAATATAAATTTTATGATTTGATATAACAATCTAAATGACAAAATTTTACTATAAATATAATTTTTTCGTTATTTTTGTTTTTTCTCTTTTTTTAATGAATTTTTGTGAGATAAATTGTTATATCAAATTGTATAAAAGTCACGTATGAAATATAATAAATGACTTAGATAGAGATATTTTTTAAAATTAAGGGTGATATGAACTATTCAGACATTTGCATTTATAGAAAAACTAAATATTTTAGTTTTTATCATTCAGATGAAAATATCTTAGATTAAATTTTAAGACCCCTTCCAGCTTCTTGTTTTAAATTTTTTTAAGTGGGTAAATCTGTGTGCCCAAATTCAATTTCATGACCTTCAGAACAGTGATTAAGGAATCTCTTTCTCTTTTAAAATCATTGACCGTCTCAGAGGCATCACCATATACAACCATTGATGCCTTGGAGGTTGACCTAACTACTTAGTTTGCGAAGCAAGCAGCCCTCTTCTTATGTCTTCTATTGCAGAAAGCATCTCAATGAACTTCAAAATGAAATGCCTCGTTCTTCTATTCATGAAATTCAAAAAGATCATATTCCATGAATGGTTTCGTGATCATGTAAGTGAAATTAGTGACGTTGTATGTAATCAAAATATTTATTCAGCTTAGCAACATTTATGTAACAAATATGAATTGTATCTGTTGCGCTGTCAAGCAACGAGGTAAACTAAATTTATGGTTTTCATATTGAGAATGGTTAAAACATTTTTTAGTTATTTGTCGAAATTGCCCCTTTATGATTTACCATTAAACCCATGGATTGCAATGCTCTTATGTACAACCGATACTCGATATCAGTATATTTTCGAAGACATCGAGTGTCGATTTCGTGAAAAACGACATATCGATGTCTCGAATCATGTATTCGACACTCGACGCATATTTTGGTAGTATTTGGTCTTTAAACAAATTTAAACTTGGCACCGTCATTGTGTAATTAACGAGACACTCATATTATATCCTCCCAGTGGCGTACCCAGGATTTTATCTTAGAGGAGACACCTTTATATTTTAAAATTAATACTTTTTTAAACCTCAATCGCACATAAGAATTTATTAAAAAAAAAAACCCTAACAACAATAAAACTAGGGATGGCAAAATAACCCAACCGGGGCCAGGGACCTGGGAAACCCGAACATTCAGGGCTGGGGTGGGATTTTTCTGCCTGGCCGGGGCTGGGGCCGAGGCCGGGGTAGAGGTGCCGGGGCCGAAAACCCGGAATTGAACCTGGGGTATACAATTAAATTTAAAGGCTGCATCAATTTAGTCCATCAATTTTCAATTCTTAAACATAACCCCCTAAGCTCACAAACTATTTTTCTAAATAACTCATAAAATCCTAACAACTTAGACCCAAGCCCAGACCCAGCCCAGCCCACCTAAAATAAATTAAATAAATTTTTAAAGTGTTGTAATGAAAGAGATTCGAACTCATTCCTCCTTGTTAACACAAAAAAATGGCATGCAGCTTACCACTCGACTGCAACCTATGTTTGAATCAAGGGTGCAACAAATTTTAATAACAAAACATTAAAATAAGACAAGGAAATTTTATAACAATTTTATTTTAAAATAGAGAGAAATGCTACAATTTTTGGTGTGAAAATTGTGTTTTCTGGACTAAAACTCAATTTTCCTAAAGTTGAAATTCGAGAAATTTGGTAGTTCAACAATAACTCAATGGATTGATGGTTTGACAATCGATCTATCGACTACTACCGAATTCCCTTCAAATTGTCAAACTGTGTATCGTCAAATTATCGAGCTGTCATTAAACTAATGAGGTTCTTGGTACATAATGATATATAGTTTTACAATTCTACAGTTTGATGAGAGTTAGACAACAGCTCAATAAAAGTTAGGTGGCACTTTGACAAGAGTTCGACAAGATTTCAACGATAGTTCAACTTCAGTTTAATGATAGTACAACGATATTTTAATTATAGTTCAACAACTCAATGACAGTTCGACAACAGTTTGTTTGCCCATCGATCTATCAAAATATCATCTTCGACCTTCGTCTATCTTTAGTAATCCACAAAACCAGCTTTTTTAACGTCAAAAAACAACATAACTTCTGATCTCAATATAAAATGATTCAATTTCTATTTTTAACCATTTGTAGCTAACTAACTTAAGTAAGGATAAAATTACATTTAATTAAATGTAATTTCTTGTAAGGATAGATCAAGTTAGTATTGTAATAATTTAAATATTTAATAAGTTAGCTAATTACAGTTCAACTTATATCCACAATAAGTTGCATATAAAAATTTTTTTAATTATCTATCTGGGTATTTTATCAAGCTGACAGTTACAATCCACAAGTTGTGGCAATCATATTTAAGAATGTAAAAATCTGATTAAAAGAAAAGACTATAAAATGTTCAATTTCAATGTCAATGATATCAAAGGACATTATATGTAAGACCCCAAGAATAATGAAACTCCATGTACTACCATTTGCTAATTTTCAGCACCAAATTTTATTATATAACTACTATATCATTAATATTATAAATTTTTAAAATTCATTTTTTCAATTAGATCAAGTTTAAGCCATATCAATTTGTATTAAAAAAAATTGTAAGAGTAGTATTTTATCTACTATATTTTAAGGACCATATTTTGAATCATGAAATATTAATTCTATTAATTAAAGTGTTTTAATATTAAAGGACCGGATAAGGTCCTTAATGTCTTCATATTTAAAATTACATGTATTTAACCTGACAAGAAAGGGCAGATTCAGTGTTATGAATGTTCTGATTATGGGCATATTCAGTCTGAATGTGCTAATATCAAGAAAAAGAACAAAGGTTTGACAGCAACTTGGAGTGATGAATCAGAATCAGATTCAGAATATCAAGATTGCATGAGCAATTTTATTGTATTTACAGCATCTGCAGCTGATAAAGGGAAAGCTGTTATGACTGACATAACAAAAAATTGCAGAACCAGCTCTTATAGTTGACTATCCTCTATAAATATGCACAAGACGAATAATAAAATGAACTGTAAGCTTGTAAATGATCAATGATCGATATCTAATATGAAACAGATTATGTCATCTTTGATTTTAAGTGAAGTGGTTTCTTAACAGAGTGAAGCGTATATACGATATTAATAACCAATGTTAAATATATACCATTGAAGGAGAACGGAAGAGTGTCTGAGCTTAGAAGCAACACCAATCCGATGTAAAATATCTTTAAAAATTTGATTTCAATCTAATTTCAAATTATTTTCAATAACCTAGAGTTGTCTAAAAATAATAATTTTTTAGGGATATTAACAATTTACCCCCCGAAGTTAAGAGAAAATAAATTACCCCTTGCAATATTTAAAATTACAAATTGCCCCATGATTTTTGAATTCTGACGTTAAGTTAAACGGAGTATGGTCATTATTAAAAATAAAACTCGTGTGATAAAAGTAAGAGATATTTAACAATTTACCCTCTGAGGTTAAAAGAAAGGAGTTGAATGTTAATATTTCAGATGAGCTTTTCCAAGGACCTGTCTTCTCTTCATCTTTTAGCTAGCTAATTTAAACTTCTAGTTTTTCAGCTCCCTTACCCATTTTTATGCAAGAATTGCTAACTCGAAAAAAGGAAAGAGTTGCTAGCTTGGAGGAGCGGATCAAGAGTTGAAGTCTATGATTCTGCTGACAGTTTAGCCTGCTTTCTTCATTTTGCTAGCCAAGACATAACCACTGATCTCCTCAAGACCGGAAGAAGCAACCATTTTCCCAAAAAAGGATATTGAAAAAAGTAAAATTCGGTGACCGTAGACAGCATCACATTATCCGGTACAGGCCAAGAATTGAATGTTAGTGGGCGGAATGATGGGCTTCAACAACAGTATGTGATAGGTGTCTATTTATGTATTACTTTTATATCAATTCGTCCATGTTTCTTTGCTATATTCCGTAGTATTTTTATGTTTTTGTGTGTTTTGATGTTTGTAGGAGTTTTGGAGCAACTTGCACAAAAATAGAGTAAAACCCTTCATTTTCACCTCTGCTAGTCAGTGATCTTCTCGGATTTTATTGTATTGATATACAATGAACCCGATGACATATCATATACCGTTGAAAAGCTCTCGAAGTCTACTTTTTGGAGAAATTTACGGTTTATGAATCCATTCAGTGTACCGAAAGTTGTAATCAAAACAGTGTGAGAAGTGTAGAAATGTAATTCCACACATCACTGTAGCATGTATAATACGGGACACTGTAGCACGTTACTGTAGCAGAGTATTTAAACACATTTTAGGGTTTTATTTTCATAACTTGAAGAGGGGAGAACGTGGAGGAGGCTGCATCTTTGGATTTCTCTCATCTCTTGGAGTTCTTGAAGGAGATTGAAGCTTGGAAAGAGGAAGAACTACAAATCCTAAGAGATTTCATCAAATTTGCTAAGTTTTCCCTTTCCCTTTCATTTTCTGGAATGTCTCCATATTGTATTGTATTTGTATTCTTCTGAATATGTGTAACTAAATCTGAATTGGTTGAGGGTGATTTCAAAGCCCTGATATGGTTTTTGTGAATTGATTGTGCAAGGAATTGTTATCCAATTCTCTAATTGAAGTTGCTTGTATTTTCCCATGTTTAATGCTTATGATTGCTTGCTGGATTGTATTTGGGTGGCCAACTGAATATAATCTGGATATTGTCTATTGCTAGACTAGAAATCTTGATCCGTAATTGTCTTGAATTTCTAATCATTAGTAGCAAAATTGTGATCAGAGATTGCAATTGGAGAATATAACCTAAGTTAAATAATCCGAGCTTGTGTGTTTATTGCTTAGATCAACCTATCTTTCTTATCGTAATGCATCCATTGAATTAAATTTAGAGAGCTTGTTCTAGGTTGTTTAATGGATAGAGATTAAATAAAGAGCCTGTTTTATTTAACAACAAAGTAAGGAAAGATTGGGATAACAGAGCTTGTTGTTATCTACGGTTGATAATTTCAATGGTGTAATTGGATGACAATTCTACAATTAATTCGCAAATCCATATCTTGTGGTGGAGAATGATCCCTTAACCAGATTTCTATCATTGATTAATTCCCATTTCAATTAAGTTTGCATTGTGTTATTCATTAATTACCGTCGTATTCAGTTTTTCATCTAGTTAATCAACCAACAAAACCCCCCATTTAGTTAATTGTTGCTGAATAACAAATTCAATTAGAATCAATCCTCGTGGGAACGATATCTTACTTATCACTTTATTACTTGTGCGACTAGTATACTTGCTAGTTTCGAACGCATCAAGTTTTTGGCGCCGTTGCCGGGGATTGATTTTCTAATCGATTTGTTATTTTGTTTTCATTGTTGATTCATATTTTCTTTGTTTTTCTTTTCTGATTGTTTGTGTTTAGACAACATGGCAGTAAACTTCTATCAATTCAGTAGCGGATTTGAGCCACAAGTACCATGGAGAGTAAATGAGGTAAGCACTCCGAACATTGAACAACAACTTTCTGAGCTAACCTCTCTTGTGGAAAACATGGCTGTAGGAGATATGCAAAAATCTTATGAATGTGGGATATATTCTACGATGGAGCATCCAATCGACATGTATCCAACTTTACAAGAAGAATATATGGAACAAGCCAATGCCATGGGTGGATTTCCAGGACAAACGAGGCAATGGTATGATCCTTTCTCTAGCACTTACAATGCTGGATGGGAAGATCAACATAATTTCAGTTACTGGAATCATCAACCAATCACTCCAAATGTGATACCAAATCGGCCACAAAGTTTCAATCAACCTAGAGTGCAGCAACCATTTCAAATGCAACCACCACCAATGCCACATCCAGCACCGCAACCAGCTTTGCAAAACTCAGGTATGTCTCTCGAAGATATTGTTAATGCACTTGCCACTAACACAATGCAATTCCAGCAGGAAACTGGGGCAAGTATCCAAAACCTGGCAAATCAAATGGGACAATTGGCTACTAGCATGAGCAAATTCGAGGGCCAAGACTCAGAAAAATTATCTTCTCAAACGGTGATCAATCCAAGAGAGAATGCTTGTGCAATAACTTTGCGAAGTGGAGAGCTGTCTCTTATACACATCTAGATGTGTATAAGAGACAGGGCCAGTATCCAAAACCTGGCAAAGAAATCACAAACTGATGAAGGAGATGACACCACTTCCACTATGAACAAACCATCATCTTCTAAGGTAGACCTTAAAACTCAAATTCCTTCTTATGTTACTCCTCCATCATTTCCTAGCAGATTTGCAAAATCGAAGGAGGAACAAGAACAAGAAATCCTGGAAACTTCTCACAAAATCGAGGTAAATATATCACTTTTGGATGCTATCGAGCAAGCACCTCATTATACAAAATGTCTCAAGGAGTTATGCACCAGCAAAGGAAAGTTAAAAAGAAATGAGAAAGTAAGTGTGGGGGAAGATGTTTCAGCTGTATTGCAAAGGAAAATTCCTCCAAAGTGCAAAGATCCAGGTACGTTCACCATGCCATGCACCATTAGTAAAACCAAGTTTGAAAGAGTTATGTTAGATTTAGAAGCATCTATTAATGTCATGCCATATTCTATTTATGCTTCTTTAAATCTTGGACCTCTTGTGAAAACTGATATTACCATTCAACTTGCTGATCATTTTAATGCATATCCCAAAAGAGTTGTGGAAGATGTGCTTGTGCAGGTGAATCAATTGGTTTTCCCGGCAAACTTCTATGTCCTTGAAATAGAGAATGAGACATATCCTAATCCAACTCCGATTCTTTTAGGGAGACCATTCTTGAAAACTGCTCGAACTAAGATTGATGTTCATGATGGCACTCTCACCATGCAATTTGATAGCGAGGTGATCCGTTTCAATATTTTTGAGGTAATGAGGTACCCTAGTGACTTGCATTCTGTTTTTGCAGTTGACATTATTGATTCTTTGCCACAACAATGTGTTGAGTTAACTCGCAAGGATGGATTGGAAATGGCTATTAGTGAGCACATAGGGACAGAAAATTCCAAAGAACCAAGAAGGTTGATACAAGTTTCGAAAGAAATGGAGGAAGCTATGGCATGCTTAGATGAGACTATAGCTATAATCACAAACAGGTATGATGTTTTGTACATTGAATTGCTTTTATCTAATGAGAAACTTCTTCCTTCTTTGATGAAAGCCAATACCTGGAGCCTTAAGTCACTTCCAAATCCATTTGAATTATGGATTATGGGGAGAATGATACTTTGCCAATTACAATGACAACTTTTGGGCCGTGCAGAATACAAGAAGAGAAAAACTCGTCCAAATTACTTATCGATCAACAAATTAGCTATTGGTGTGGGACGATTTGCTAACATCCAAGGCCCATCCATATGCATTGACCGTATCTTGTTAGAAGAGGGATCCAAGCCCATTAGAGAAGTACAACAGAAATTGGATCCTCCCATGATGGAACAACGTCGGGCTGAGGACGTTAAACCAAGCGCTTATTGGGAGGCAACCCAATGTTTTTGAAAAATAAAAGAAAAGAAGAAAAGAAAAATAAAATGAGGTAATAATGATCGATTTTTGTATCTCGAGGAGACTCCTTTCGTAGGCCATCAAATTGATCAGGTTTATCTCTCTTTGCCATCTGTCTTATTTGTTTTTATATTTTTTACTTGTTTTTGACTTTTGTTTGCTATTGTGTTGTTATCTCTTTTATGTGTCTTTAGTTTCGTTTCTGCTCTTTTCTTTTCCTTCCTTTGTTTAATTTGATTATTTCGTACTTCGAATTCATTTGTGCAACAGCTTGGCGAAACATTTGAAGGGGAGTTGAAACCATTGCCCGAAGGTTTGAAACGTGAATATCTTGGAGAAGAACAGACTCAATCGCATTATCGGTAATATCTCTCCTTTTCTTCTCGTCAATGGATGCCGATATCTTTCTGTCGAACCTTCGTAAATATTTTCCTTCACTTCCTCAAAATGCTGTGTTTAAAATTTATAAAGTACGGATGACTAGACTTTGGGCATTGATGCTCCTAAATGTGACTGCTGATATCCGATGGCTTATCGAAGCCAAGGTGAGATTGTCCGGTGAGCCGGACATTAATCTCGCAAAATACATGCCTGGTCTAGGAAAAAGCTACTACGCCAAGAGGCGAAGATCGAAAAGGTTACAAGTATGTTATAAATGTGCTAGATGGAATTGTAACCAGACTGTCGTTCATTAGGTTTTGCGTCCAGGAATAGAGAAGATAAACTTTCATTTATTAAGAATGGTTTGAGTAATGAGGCGCGGGATAATGTTTTGTTAACTCTCGAGTCACATTCTTGTGGACTTGTTCAGCGTGAATTGCTTAATCTATGGACACAATTTCGTGATGAATTGCAGTGTTATAGTCTAGGGAATCTTACTAAAAACGACCCTGTTTGCCAGTTTATAAGGAAACTGGATGGGAAGCAAATCCCCGACTCATAGAAGGCGTTTCAGCCGTTACTGGACGTAAAACCAGAGGAAGATGTGAGCCACAATCACAACTACTTGTATATTTGAATGTGTGTTGTTGTTGTAGAATTTTATTTCTTTCTTATTTCGTTTGATCTGATTATCAATGTTGTTTTGTGTTGTTGTTGTTTGTTGATTTTGTTTGTTTTAATTTCAAGTTTTCTTTTTGACAAACCAGATGACTACCCCATGATATAAGCACACGTGGAAGACAAGTGTGGAGGGTTTGTCAACCTCCGCCGAAAGTATATCTTTACTTTTTTATCGGCAAGTGGTGGGAGGAAAGTGTGTGTAGAGGTGTTTTGTTCAAAAAACCTCGCCGAAAGCATATCTCATTTTCCATCTGCTTACGTGGGCGACACAAAGGTGTAGGTTTGTCAAACCTCACCGAAAGCATATCTAATTTTTTTCAAAACTTAGGGGCGATAAATCTGCATCGAGCAAACCCCCACCGAAAGTATGTCCCCATGTGTCAAAATTTGAGAGTTTTATGGGTGTATATATACATTCTGCATATTTTCATATGTCATTCCATAAACTGTCTTGCAATTGAAAAGCATAATATCTAACGTGTCTTACACAAGATTAGAGCACTTGTAGAAATGGAGAAACCACCAATTCGGCGATTCTGCAATATATGCGTATTTTGCGGATCGCAATTTGGTAAAGATGGAGAGTTTACAACAGCAGCTCTGATCTTGGTAGGACATTAGCTGAGAGGGGTATTAATTGGATTTATGGAGGGGGTAGTCTTGGGTTAATGGGGTGTGTGTCGACAGCTGCATCCTTGGGAGGAAGTAAAGTTCTCGGCATATCCCTAAACCATTAGCTGTGCGAGATATCGTAGGCAACACAATTGGGGAAGAGTTACAAGTCTCTAGCATGCATGAGCGTATTGCACATATGGTTGTTAAGTCCGATGCATTTATAGCTTTACCCAGTGGTTATGGCACATTAGAGGAGATAATTCAAATCACCTCTTGGGCACAGCTAAACATCCATAAAAAACCCATTGGTTTGTTAAATGTCAATAACTTTTTTGATGGTTTGTTGTCATTTCTTGATCAAGCTGTAGAAAAAAATTTCATCTCACCGTCAGCAAGGCAAATGCTGGTTACAGCTTCAACTGCAGGAGAGTTAATTGACAAACTACAAGAATTCGTCTATTAACCTGATCCAACAATGGCTCGGATAAATTGGTTTGGAGAAGGCAACAAAAGGCGTCAACTGGATTTAACCCTCCATCTGTAATCTCTATTGCTGGTTTGCTTCGTTTTTGTTTGCTTTCTTTTTAGTGTGTTTATTTGAGATTTTTCATGTCGTTCCTTTTGAGCTTTTTCAGGTTATTTCTTTCGTCCCAGGTAATATTTTCTAATCTCGGTTTTTAGTGTGGTGGCTTAAAATGTTCAAGTTCTCTTGAAACGCATTCTGGATCTCTTCAATCCATAATGGCTGATTAAGGAGCTGATGCGTTCGAAACTAGCAAGCATACTAGTCGCACAAGTAATAAAGTGATAAGTAAGATATCGTTCCCACGAGGATTGATTCTAATTGAATTTGTTATTCGAAAGTAAAAAAAGAATAAATGGGGGGTTTTGTTGGTTGATTAACTAAACTTAATGCAAAGGCAAAAGAAGAATAACACAATCCAAATTTAAACGGATTGAAAAATCAATGAGGGAAACCTGGTTAAGGGTTCATTCTCTGCCACAAGATATGAATTTGCAAATTAATCGTAGAATTGCATCCAATTACAGTATTGAAGTTATCAACCGTAGATAACAACAAGCTCTGTTATCCCAATCTTTCCTTACTTTGTTGTTAAATAAAACAGGCTCTTTATTAATCTCTATCCATTAAACAACCTAGAACAAGCTCTCTAAATTTAATTCAATGGATGCATTACGATAAGAAAGATAGGTTGATCTAAGCAATAAAACACACAAGCTCGGATTATTTAACTTAGGTTGTATTCTCCAATTGCAATCTCTGATCACAATTTTGCTACTAAGGATTAGAAATTCAAGACAATTAAGGATCAAGATTTCTAGTCTAGCAATAGACAATATCCAGATTATATTCAGTTGGCCACCCAAATACAATCCAGCAAGCAATCATAAGCATTAAACATGGGAAAATACAAGCAACTTCAATTAGAGAATTGGATAACAATTCCTTGCACAATCAACTCACAAAATCCATATCAAGGGGTTTGAAATCACCCTCAACCAATTCAGATTTAGTTACACATATTCAGATACAATACAAATACAATACCTGTCTCTTATACACATCTAGATGTGTATAAGAGACAGATATGGAGACATTCCAGAAAATGAGAGGAAAAGGGAAAACTTAGCAAATTTGATGAAATCTCTTAGGATTTGTAGTTCTTCCTCTTTCCAAGCCTTCAATCTCCTTCAAGAACTCCAAGAGATGAGAGAAATCCAAAGATGTAGCCTCCTCCCAAGTTTTCCCTCCTCAAGTTATGAAAATAAAACCCTAAAATGTGTTTAAATACTCTGTACAGTAACGTGCTACAGTGTCCCGTATTATACATGCTACAGTGATGTGTGGAATTACATTTCTACACTTCTCACACTATTTTGATTACAACTTTCGGTACACTGAATGGATTCATAAACCGTAAATTTCTCAAAAAAGTAGACTTCAAGAGCTTTTCAACGGTATATGATATGTCATCGGGTTCATTGTATATCAATACAATTAAATCCGAGAAGATGGTTGACTAGCAGAAGTGAAAATGAAGGGTTTTACTCCATTTTTGTGCAAGTTGCTCCAAAACTCCTACAAACATCAAAATCACACAAAAACATAAAAATACCAAGGATTATAGCAAAGAAACATAGATGAATTGATATGAAAATGATATATAAATAGACACTTACAAATTCCCCCACACTTAGACTTTGCTAGTCCTCGAGCAACTACGACAATATGAAATAAAACTAAACCGAAACAGAATCAACAAAAAAATTAAAACACACAAATGCTTTATCTTGCAAATAGTCCTCAAAGATTGTACTTAATTATAACCCAAGGAAAACTTCAAAATAATGCACTTGATCAAGAATTTTATCCGAAAGATTAGTTTTGCTTCACTTCAATTCTTCAAGTGTGTGTGTGTAGAGCCATTCTCACCTAATCACTTGTAACCCGGATGAGTTTATGCATAAAAATGAATCATATTTAATATTGAAGATGTGTGTATAAATGAACTCCATAGGCCTGCTTTTCAAGTCACTCTCCACTACTGTAGACATGCACAACACCAAGGATCAAGTAGGACTTTATTAAGCTTGTAACGTTGGTCTTGGGTGAAGGTATGATAAAGGATAATAATTTGGCTCAAATCACCCACAAACACATAAATCATTCAAGACTATGTAGAGCTCAACCCTATAACACAACTTCATTTCAATTCACCAGGTTACTCCCCAAAACTTATTTAGAACACTCAATCTTTTTTTTTTTTTTTTGCAGAAAACAAAAGAAAACTACACCCCCACAATTTGTTGTTTCATTCTTTTTAAGAACACTTAAGGGTATAGATCTCTTATTCTTCTTCTTTTGTTCTCTTTTTTTTTCTTTTTTTTTCTTTTTTTTATATTACACTTCCCCTCCCCCACACTTAAACAACACATTGTCCTCAATGTGTAAGTACGTGGACGATAAGTACAGATTGGTTTTTTTTTCTTTTTTTTTTCAAACACAATAGATCTCACTTGCATTGCTCATGGGATGCGTTCGAAACTAGCAAGTAGACTAGTCGCACAAGTAATAAAGTGATAAGTAGATATCGTTCCCACGAGGATTGATTCTAATTGAATTTGTTATTTTCCAGCAACGATAAACTAAACATGGGGGGTTTTGTTGAATGATTAACTAAATGAAAAACTGAATACGATGGTAATTAATGAGTAACACAATGCAAACTTAATTGAAATGGGAATTAATCAATGATAGAAATCTGGTTAAGGGATCGTTCTCTGCCACAAGATATGGATTTGCAAATTAATTATAGAATTGTCATCCAATTACACCATTGAAATTATCAACCGTAGATAACAACAAGCTCTGTTATCCCAATCTTTCCTTACTTTGTTGTTAAATAAAATAGGCTCTTTACTTAATCTCTATCCATTAAACAACCTAGAACAAGCTCTCTAAATTTAATTCATGGATGCATTACGAAAAGAAAGACAGATTGATCTAAGCAATAAACACACAAGCTCGGATTATTTAACTTAGGTTGTATTCTCCAATTGCAATCTCTGATAACAATTTTGCTACTAAGGATTAGAAATTCAAGACAATTACGGATCAAGATTTCTAGTCTAGCAATAGACAATAACCAGATTATATTCAGTTGGCCATTCGAAATACAATCCAGCAAGCAATCATAAGCATTAGATATAGGAAAATACAAGCAACTTCAATTAGAGAATTGGATAACAACTTCTTGCACAACAACTTACAAAAATCATATCAGGGGCTTTGAAATCACCCTCAACCAATTCAGATTCAATTACACATGTTTAAGAACGTGGTAAATACAATACAACATGGAGACATTCCAGAAAATGAAAGGGAAGGGAAAAACTTAGCAAATTTGATGTAATTCTCTTGGATTGTAGTTCTTCCTCTTTCCAAGCTTTCTTTCTCCTTCAAGAACTCCAGGAGATGAAAGAATTCCAGAGCTGCAGCCTTCACCACGTTCTCCCCTCTTCTGGTTATCAAAATAAAACCCTAAAAAGTGTTTAAATTCTCTGCTACAGTAACCTGCTACAGTGTCCCGTATTATACATGCTACAGTGATTTGTGGAATTACATTTCTATACTTCTCACACTGTTTTGATAACAACTTTTGGTACACTGAATGGATTTATAAACCGTAAATTTCTCCAGAAAATAGACTTCGAGAGCTTTCCAACGGTATATAATATGTCATCAGATTCATTGTATATCAATACAATTAAATCCGAGAAGATGGTTGACTAGCAGAGGTGAAAATGAAGGGTTTTACTCCATTTTTGTGCAAGTTGCTCCAAAACTCCTACAAACATCAAAACCACACACAACCATAAAAATACCAAGGAATATAGCAAAGAAACATGGACAAATTGATATGAAAGTAATGCATAAATAGACACCTATCAAATTCCCCCACACTTAGACATTGCTAGTCCTCGAGCAACTACGACAATATAAAATAAAACTAAACCGAAACAGAATCAAAAAAAAATTAAAACACAAAAATGCTTCATCTTGCAAATAGGCCTCAAAGATTGTACTTAATTATAACCCAAGGAAAACTTCAAAATAATGCACTTGATCAACAATTTTATCCGAAAAGATTAGTTTCGCTTCACTTCAATTCCTCAAGTGTGTGTGTGTAGAGCCATTCTCACCTAATCACTTGTAACCCGGATGAGTTTATGCATAAAAATGACTCATATTTAATATTGAAGATGTGTGTATAAATGAACTCCATAGGCCTGCTTTTCAAGTCACTCTCCACTAATGTAGACATGCACAACACCAAGGATCAAGTAGGACTTTATTAAGCTTGTAACGTTTGGTTTGGGTGAAGGTATGATAAAGGATAATAATTTGGCTCAAATCACCCAAAAACACATAAATCATTCAAGACTATGTAGAGCTCAACCCTATAACACAACTTCATTTCAATTCACCAGGTTACTCCCCCAAACTTATTTAGAACACTCAATCTTTTTTTTTTTTGCCAGAAAACAAAAGAAAACTACACCCCCACACTTTGTTGTTTCATTCTTTTTAAGAACATTAAGGGTTTAGATCTCTTATTCTTCTTCTTTTGTTCTTTTTTTTCTTCTTTTTTTCTTTTTTTTTCTTTTTTTTTATTAAACTTCCCCTCCCCCACACTTAAACAACACATTATCCTCAATGTGTAAGTACGTGGACGATAAGTACAGATTGATTTTTTTTTTTCTGTTTTTCTTTTTCTTTTTAAACACAATAGAACTCACTTGTATTGCTCATGACACATCCCAACCTCCTCTAACTTCCCAAAAACAGAACATAGCTCAAAATTTAATTGTGAACGATCTACATGCTCATAGGTAAGGGATAAACTGTTTGGAATAAATTCATTTGAGGTTAGAAAATCTTTTAGTGAGTTAACAAAGAAAAAGGCTTACAGAGGCTCAAAGGGGTAACTAGGGATCAATTTCAGTCAAGGTTGGCTATTAAGGCTCAAAACGGTCCAAAGATGGCCTAAATCATTTCCCCAATGTTGCACAGTCTAGGATTTCGCCTCGAGTGACCATCAAACAAGTTCTAGAATTCATTGAAATCTGAATAAACATTTAAATTACATAAACTTTCTCTAAGTGAACAAATAACTCAGTGATAATAGCTCAGTGCTCAATGTTGCGCAAGGAATCAAAAGCAAAGCGAAAAACAATAAACATTTCAAGCACACAGATCCATGCATCATTTATCATTTTCCAAGAGTTATTCTTAATTCAATCATTATATTATCATCGACCCACAAAATGCAAGAAAAGAGGTACGTGGCGTTGTTACACCTGAGTCAAGATTGTATATTTCAACAATCCTTAGGACCAGTAGCACGCAGACTTAAGGTTTCCAGCCTATATACCTTTATTATGAAGAACAAAACAAGAAACAAGACACTTCAAACAACATAAAATAAACAATCTACAGATTTATTTAGAGAGAATGCGTTTCAAGAGTTAAGGAAACCCCATATTCTGCCATTCTCAGGTTTTTCCACAATGTTTTTTTTCGAATCGAAACTGATAAAGACAAAAACACACAACAACTCTAAATTACACAAAACTAAACTTACTCATAAAATAACAAAGACCAACAAGACAGCAAACAAAAACAATTAAGTTAGAATGGGTCTAAAAAGTTTAGAAGTTAGCCTCCTTATTCAGCCATTATGGATTTAAGAAATCCAGAATGCGTTTCAAGAGAACTTGAACTTTTTAAGCCACCACTCTAAAAGCCAAGATTAGAAAATATTACCTGGGGTGGAAGAAACAACCTGAAAAAAAACTCAAAAGAAATGACATAAAAAAAACTCAAATAAACACAATAAAAAAAAGCAAACAAAAACAAAGCAAACCAATAGATAGAGATTACAGATGGAGCGTTAAATCCAGTCTATGCCTTTTATTGCCTTCTCCAAACCAATCTATCCAAGCCGTTGTTGGATCAGGCGAATAGATGAATTCTTGGAGTTTATCAATTAACTCCCCTGCAGTTGAAGCTGTAACCAGGATTTGCCTCGCCGACGGTGAGATGAAATTTTTTTCTATAGCTTGATCAAGAAAGGACAACAAACCGTCAAAAAAATTGTTGACATTTAACAAACCAATGGGTTTCCGATGGATGTTTAGCTATGCCCAAGAGGTGATTTGAAATATCTCCTCTAATGTACCATAACCACCAGGCAAAGCTATAAATGCATCGGACTAAACAACCATATGTGCAATACGCTCATGCATACTAGAGACCTGTAACTCTTCCCCGATTGTGTTGCCTACGATATCTCGTACAGTTAATGGTTTAGGGATAATGCCGAGAACTTTGCTCCCTCCTAGGGATGCATCTGTCGACACACACCCCATTAACCCAAGACTACCCCCTCCATATATCAAATGAATACCCCTCGTAGCTAATGTCCTACCAAGATCAAGAGCTGCTGTTGTAAACTCTCCATCTTTACCAAATTGCGATCCACAAAATAAGCATATATTTTGGAATCGCCGAATTGGTGTTTTCTCCATTTCTACAAGTGCTCTAACCTTGTGTAAGACAATGATGCACGTTAGGTAATATGCTTTTCAAGTGTAAGACAGGTTTTAATAATGACATTTGAAAATATGGAGAATGGATATATACACACGTAAAACTCTCAAATTTGACACATGGGGACATACTTTCGGTGGGGGTTGCTCGATGCAGATTTATCGCCCCAAGATTTGAAAAATGAGATATGCTTTCGGTGAGGTTTGACAAAACCTACACACTTGTCTCCCACGTGAAGCATGGAAAATGGAGATACACTTTCGGTGGAGGTTGACAAAACCCCCACACTTGTCTCCCATGTGAAGCATGAAAAGTAGAGATATACTTTCGGCGGAGGTTGACAAAACCTCCACACTCGTTTCCACGTGTGCTTATGACATTGGGTAGTCATATGGTTTGTCAAAAAGAAAACTTGAAATTAAAACAAACAAAAACAACAAACAACAACAAAACAAAAACAACATTGATAATCAGATCAAACGAAACAAGAAAAAAAATTCTACAACAACAACACACATTCAAATATACAAGTAGTTGTGATTGTGGATCACATCTTCCTATGGTTTTACGTCCAGTAACGGCTGAAACGCCTTCTATGAGTCGGGGATTTGCTTCCCATCCATTTTTCTTATAAACTGACAAACAGGGTCGTTTTTAGTCAGATTCCCTAGATTATAACATTGCAATTCATCACGAAATTGTGTCCATAGATTAAGCAATTCACGCTGAACAAGTCCACAAGAATGCGACTCAAGAGTTAATAAAACATTATCCAGCGACTCATTACTCAAACCATTCTTAATAAAAGAAAGTTTATCTTCTGTATTCCTGGACACAAAACCTAATGAACGACAAGTCTGGTTACAATTCCATCTAGCACATTTATAACATACTTGTAACATTTTTGCTCTTCGCCTTTTGGCGTAGTAGCTTTTTCCTATACCAGGCATGTATTTTGCGAGATTAATGTCCGGCTTACCGGACAATCTCACCTTGGCTTCGATAAGCCATCGGATATCAGCTGGCACATTTAGGAGCATCAACGCCCAAAGTCTAGTCATCCGTACTTTATAAATTTTAAACACAGCATTTTGAGGAAGTGAAGGAAAATATTTACGAAGGTTTGACAAAAAGATATCGGCATCCATTGAAGAGGAGAAAAAAAGAGATATTACCGATAATACGATTGAGTCTGTTTTTTCCCAAGATATGCACGTTTCAAACCTTCGAGCAATGGCTTCAGCTCTCGTTTGGATGTTTCCTCAAGCTGTTGCACAAATGAGTTCGAAGTACGGAATAATCAAATTAAACAAAACAAAGGAAAAGAAAAGAGCAGAAATGAAACTAAAGGCACATAAAAGAGATAACAACACGATAGAAAACAAAAGTAAAAAAAACAAGTAAAAAAAATATAAAAACAAATAAGACAGATGGCAAAGAGAGATAAAACCTGGTCAATTTGATGGTATACGAAAGGAATCTCCTCGAGACACAAAAATTGATCATTATTCCTTATTTTATTTTTCTTTTCTTTTTTTTTCAAAAAAAAATATTGGGTTGCCTCCCAATAAGCGCTTGGTTTAACGTCCTCAGCCCGACGTTGGTTCCATCATGGCAGGGTCCAATCTCTGCTGTGCTTCTCTAGTGGGCTTGGATCCTTTTTCCAACAAGGAAATGTGCAAGTATGGCCGGGCACTTGGAAAGGGATGTGAGCACTTGTCACCCAATAGCCGTTTGTTGATTCTCTAAGATACTTGGACGAGTTTCACTTCTTGTATTGGTGCAAGGCCCATTTCTATTATAATTGGCAAAGAATCATTCTCACCCAAAAACACATGCCTCAAATAATCTGGAAGTAGCTTAAGCTCCAAGGTATGGCTTTCATCATAGAAGGAAGAAGTTTCTCATTAGATAAAGGCAATTCAATGTACAAAACATCATACCTGTTTGTGATTATAGCTATAGTCTCATCTAAGCATGCCATAGCTTCCTCCATTTCTTTGGATACTTGTATCAACCTTCTTGGTTCCTTGGAATTTTCTGTCCCTATGTGCTCACTAATAGCCATTTCCAATCCATCCTTGCGAGTTAACTCAAAACATTATTGTGGCAAAGAATCAGGAATGTCAACTGGATCTTTGCATTTTGGAGGAATTTCTCTTTGCAATATAGCTGAAACATTTTCCCCCACACTTACATTCTCATTTCCCTTCAACTTTCTCTTGTTGGTGCATAACTCCTTGAGAAATTTTGTACAACGAGGTACTTGCTCGATAGCATCCAGAAGGGTATATTTACCTCGATTTTGTGAGAAGTTTCCCAGGGATTTCTTGGTTCTTGTTCATCATTCGATTTGCAAATCTACTAGGAAAAAGTGGAGGAGAAACATATGAAGGAAGGGGAGTTATAGGATTTACCTGAGAAGTCAGTGTTTTGTTCATGGTGGAAGTGGTGTCATCTCCCTCATCACTTTGTGGTTTCTTTGGCAGGACATCTAATTGCTCTCCATTTTGCAAAGTTATCGCACAAGAATTCTCTCTTGGATTGATCACCGTTTGACATGATAATTCTTCTAAGCCTTGGCCCTCGAATTTGCTCATGCTAGTGGCCAATTGTCCCATTTGATTTGTCAGGTTTTGGATACTTGCCCCAGTTTCCTGCTGGAATTGCATTGTGTTAGTGGCAAGTGCATTAACAATATCCTGGAGTGACATACCTGAGTTTTCTGAAGCTGGTTATTGTGGCATTGGTGGTGGTTGCATTTAAAATGGTTGCTGCACTCTAACTTGATTAAAACCTTATGGCCGATTTGGTATGGCATTTGGGGCGAATGGTTGATGATTCCAATAACCAAAATTGGGATGATCTATCCATCCGGCATTGTAAGTATTAGAGAAGGGATCATACCATTGCCTTGATTGTCCTGGAAATCCACCCATGGCATTGGCTTGTTCCATATCTTCTTCTTGTAAAGTTGGATACATGTCTATTGGATGCTCCATGGTAAAATATACCCCACATGCATAAGATTTCTGCGTATGTCCTACAGCCATGTTTTCCACAAGAGAGGTTAGCTCAGAAAGTTGTTGTTCAATGTTCGGAGTGCTTACCTCATTTACTCTCCATGGTACTTGTGGCTCAAATCAGCTACTGAATTGATAGAAGTTTACTGCCATGTTGTCTAAACACAAACAATCAGAAAAGAAAAACAAAGAAAATTTGAATCAACAATGAAAACAAAATAACAAATCGATTAGAAAATCAATCCCCGGCAACGGCGCCAAAAAACTTGATGCGTTCGAAACTAGCAAGTATACTAGTCGCACAAGTAATAAAGTGATAAGTAAGATATCGTTCCCACGAGGATTGATTTTAATTGAATTTGTTATTTCCAGCAACAATTAACTAAATGGGGGGTTTTGTTGGTTGATTAACTAGATGAAAAACTGAATACTACGATAATTAATGAATAACACAATGCAAACTTAATTGAAATGGGAATTAATCAATGATAGAAATCTGGTTATCCCAATCTTTCCTTACTTTGTTGTTAAATAAAACAGGCTCTTTATTTAATCTCTATCCATTAAACAACCTAGAACAAGCTCTCTAAATTTAATTCAATGGATGCATTACGATAAGAAAGATAGGTTGATCTAAACAATAAACACACAAGCTCGGATTATTTAACTTAGGTTGTATTCTCCAATTGCAATCTCTGATCACAATTTTGCTACTAATGATTAGAAATTCAAGACAATTACGGATCAAGATTTCTAATCTAGCAATAGACAATATCCAGATTATATTCAGTTAGCCACCCAAATACTATCAGCAAGTAATCATAAGCATTAAACATGGGAAAATACAAGCAACTTCAATTAGAGAATTGGATAATAACTTCTTGCACAATCAACTCACAAACACCATATCAAGGTCTTTGAAATCACCCTCAACCAATTCAGATTCAGTTACACATGTTTAAGAACGTGGTAAATACAATACAACATGGAGACATTCCAGAAAATGAAAGGGAAGGAAAAAAACTTAGCAAATTTGATGTAATTCTCTTTGGATTATAGTTCTTCCTCTTTCCAAGCTTCCTTTCTCCTTCAAGAACTCCAAGAGATGAAAGAATTCCAGAGCTTCAGCCTCCACCACGTTCTCCCCTCTTCAAGTTATGAAAATAAAACCTAAAATGTGTTTAAATACTCTGCTACAGTAACCTGCTACAGTATCCCGTATTATACATGCTACAGTGATTTGTGGAATTACATTTCTATACTTCTCACACTGTTTTGATTACAACTTTTGGTACACTGAATGGATTTATAAACCGTAAATTTCTCCAGAAAATAGATTTTGAGAGCTTTCCAACGGTATATAATATGTCATCGGATTCATTGTATATCAATATAATTAAATTCGAGAAGATGGTTGACTAGCAGAGGTGAAAATGAAGGGTTTTACTCTATTTTTGTGCAAGTTGCTCCAAAACTCCTACAAACATCAAAACCACACACAACCATAAAAATACCGAGGAATATAGCAAAGAAACATGGACAAATTGATATGAAAGTAATGCATAAATAGACACCTATCATGATGCGTTCGAAACTAGCAAGTATACTAGTCGCACAAGTAATAAAGTGATAAGTAGATATCGTTCCACGAGGATTGATTCTAATTGAATTTGTTATTTTCCAGCAATAATAAACTAAACAGGAGGGGTTTTGTTGATTGATTAACTAAACTTAATACGAAAGCAAATGAAGAATAACACAAAGCAAAGTTAAATGGAGTGAAGAATCAATGAGAGACACTTGGGTAAGAGTTCATTCTCTGCCACAAGATATGAATTTGTGAATTAACATAGAATTGTAATCCAATTACAGAATTGAAGTTATCAACCGTAGATAACAACAAGCTCTGTTATCCCAATCTTTCCTTACTTTGTTGTTAACTAAAACAAGCTCTTTATTTAATCTCTATCCATTAAACAACCTAGAACAAGCTCTCTAAGTTTAATTCAATAGAAGCATTACGATGAGAAAGATAGGTTGATCTAAGCAATAATCACACAAGATCGGATTATTAAACCTAGGTTGTATTTTCCAATTGCAATCTCTGATCACAATTTTGCTACTAATGATTGAAATTTCATGACAATTACGGATCAAGATTTCTAATCTAGCAATAGACAACAACAGATTATATTCAGTTGGCCATTCCAAATACAATCAGTAAGCAATCATAAGCATTAGATATGGGAAAATACAAGCAACTTCAATTAGAGAATTGGATAACAATTTCTTACACAATCAACTCACAAAATCCATATCAAGGGCTTTGAAATCACCCTCAACCAATTCAGATTTAGTTACACATATTCAATCAGAATAACAAATACAATACAGAGAAATTCTAGAATTGAAAAGGAAAGAAAGAACTTAGCAAATTCTTTGAAAATCTTCCTTGTAGATGAATCTTCTTGGAATTGTAGTTCCTCCTCTTTCAAAATCTTCTTTCTCCTTCAAGAACTCCAAGGGATGAGAGAAATCCAGAAATGCAGCCTCCTCCCACGATTTCCCCTCTTAAAGTTATGAAAATAAAACCCTAAAATGTGTTTAAATACTCTGCTACAGTAACCTGCTACAGTGTCCCGTATTATAAATGCTACAGTGATTTGTGGAATTACATTTCTATACTTCTCACACTGTTTTGATTACAACTTTTGGTACACTGAATGGATTTATAAACCGTAAATTTCTTCGAAAAATAGACTTCGAGAGCTTTCCAACGGTATATAATATGTCATCGGGTTCATTGTATATCAATACATTAAATCCGAGAATATGGTTGACTAGCAGAGGTGAAAATGAAGGGTTTTACTCCATTTTTGTGCAAGTTGCTCCAAAACTCCTACAAAACATCAAAACCACACAAAAACATAAAAATACCAAGGAATATAGCAAAGAAACATGGACGAATTGATATAAAAGTAATACATAAATAGACACCTATCAATCATTGCTCATGACACATCCCAACCTCCTCTAACTTCCCAAAACAGAACATAAGCTAAGAATTTAATTGTGAATGATCTACATGCTCAGGGTAAGGGATAAAACTGTTTGGGAAGAAAATTTTCATTTGAGGTTAGGAAATCTTTTAGTGAGTTAATAAGGAAAAAGGCTTAAAAAGGCTCAAAGGGGTAACTAGGGATCAATTTCAGTCAAGGTTGGCTATGAAAGCTCAAACGGTCCAAAGATGGACTAAATCATTTCCCTAATGTTGCACAGTCTAGGATTTCGCCTCGAGTGACCATCAAACAAGTTCTAGAATTCATTGAAAATCTGAAGAAACATTTAAATTACATAAACTTTCTCTAAGTAAACAAATAACTCAGTCGATAATGGCTCGGTGCTCAATTTTGTGCAAGGAATCAAAGGTAAAGCAAAAACTAATTAACATTTCAAGCACAAAGATCCATGCATCATTTATCATTTTCCAAGAGTTATTCTTATTCAATCATTATCTTATCATCGACCCACAAAATGCAAGAAAAGAGGTACGTGGCGTTGTTACACCTGAGTCAAGATTGTATATTTCAACAATCCTTAGGACCAGTAGCCCACAGACTAAGGTTTCCAGCCTATATACCTTTATTATGAAAGAACAAAACAAGAAATAAGACACTTCAAAACAAATTAAAATAAAACAAAACTACAGAGATATTTAGAGAGGAGAATGCGTTTTCAAGAGTTAAGGGAAACCACATATTTGCCATTTTCAGGTTTTCCACAATTGTTTTTTTTTTTTTAAATCAAAACTGATAAAGATAAAAACACATAACAACTCTAAATTACGCAAAACTAAACTCACTCATAAAATAACCAAGTTCAACAAGTCAGCAAACAAAAACAAGTTAGTTAGAATGGGTCTAAAAAGTTTAGAAGTTAACCTCCTTATTCAGCCATTATGGATTGAAGAGATCCAGAATGCGTTTCAAGAGGAATTAAACTTTTTAAGCCACTACTCTACAAGCCATGATTAGAAAATATTACCTGGGGCGAAAGAAATAACCTGAAAAAAACTCAAAAGAAATGACATGAAAAATCTCAAATAAACACACTAAAAAGAAAGTAAACAAAAGCGAAGCAAACCAATAGATAGAGATTACAGATGGAGCGTTAAATCCAGTCTACGACTTTTATTGCCTTCTCCAAACCAATCTATCTGAGCCGTTGTTGGATCAGGCGAATAGACGAATTCTTGGAGTTTATCAATTAACTCCCCTGCAGTTGAAGCTGTAACCAGGAAAAATTTTGCCGTCCCGACGGTGAGATAAGTTTTTTTCTACAGCTTGATCAAGAAAGGACAATAAACCATGAAAAAAATTATTGACATTAAAACAAACCAATGGGTTTCCGATGGATGTTTAGCTGTGCGACCAAGAGGTGATTTGAAATATCTCTCTAATGTTACCATTAACACCAGGACTAAAGGCTATAAATGCATCGGACAACAAACCATATGTGCAATACGCTCATGCATGCTAGGACCTGTAAAACTCTCCCCGATTGTATTGCCTACGATATTCGTACAGCTAATTAGTTTTAGGATAATGCGGAGGAACTTTGCTCCATCATAGGGATGCATGCTGTCGACACACACCCCAGTAAAACCAAGACTACCTCCTCGGAAATCAATGAATACCCCTTGACAGCTAATGTCCTGCCAAGATCAAGAGCTGCTGTTGTAAACTCTCCATCTTTACCAAATTGCGATCCACAAAATACGCATATATTTTGGAATCGCCGACTTGGTGCTTTCTCCATTGCTAAAAGTGCTCTAAACTTGTGTAAGACAATGATGTACGTTAGGTATTATGCGATTCAAGTGCAATACAGGTTATGAAATGACATTTCAAATATGCAGCATGGATATATAACTCTTAAATTTGACACATGGGGACATAATTTCGGTGGGAGTTGCTCGATGCAGATTTATCGCCCCAGATTGAAAAAATGAGATATGCTTTCGGCGGGGTTTGACAAAACCTACACACTTGTCTCCCAGTGAAGCATGGAAATGGAGATACACTTTCGGCGGGGGTTGACAAAACCTCCACACTTGTCTCCCACGTGAAGCATGGAAAATGGAGATACACTTTCGGCGGGGGTTGACAAAAACCTCCACACTTGTCTCACGCGTGTGCTTATGTCATGGCGGTAGTTCCATGGTTGATGGACGTTTGAAAACTAGCAAGTATACTAGTCGCACAAGTAATAAAGTGATAAGTAGATATCGTTCCCACGAGGATTGATTATAATTGAATTCGTTATTTTCCAGCAACGATAAACTAAACAGGGGGGGTTTTGTTGAATGATTAACTAAATGAAATAAGAATGCAAATTAAGAATAACAAAACAGAAATTAATTTGAATGAAAGATCAATGAGAGACACTTGGTTAAGGGTTCTTTCTCTGCCACAAGATATGAATTTGTGAATTAACATAGAATTGTAATCCAATTACAGCATTGAAGTTATCAACCGTAGATAACAACAAGCTCTGTTATCCCAATCTTTCCTTACTTTTTTGTTAAATAAAACAGGCTCTTTATTTAATCTCTATCCATTAAACAACCTAGAACAAGCTCTCTAAATTTAATTCAAAGGATGCATAACGATAAGAAAGATAGGTTGATCTAAGCAATAAACACACAAGCTCGGATTATTTAACTTAGGTTGTATTCTCCAATTGCAATCTCTGATCACAATTTTGCTACGAAGGATTAGAAATTCAAGACAATTACGGATCAAGATTTCTAGTCTAGCAATAGACAATATCCAGATTATATTCAGTTGGCCACCCAAATACAATCCAGAAAGCAATCATAAGTATTAGACATGGGAAAATACAAGCAACTTCAATTAGAGAATTGGATAACAACTTCTTGCACAATCAACTTACAACAACCATATCAGGGGCTTTGAAATCACCCTCAACCAATTCAGATTCAGTTACACATGTTTAAGAACGTGGTAAATACAATACAACATGGAGACATTCCAGAAAATGAAAAGGAAGGGAAAAACTTATCAAATTTGATGTAATTATCTTTGGATTGTAGTTCTTCCTCTTTCCAAGCTTCCTTTCTCCTTCAAGAACTCCAGGAGATGAAAGAATTCCAGAGCTGCAGCCTCCTCCACGTTCTCCCCTCTTCAAGTTCTGAAAATAAAACCATAAAATGTGTTTAAATACTCTGCTACAGTGACTTGCTACAGTGCCCCGTATTATACATGCTACAGTGATTGTGGAATTATATTTCTATACATCTCACACTGTTTTGATTACAACTTTTGGTACACTGAATGGATTTATAAACCGTAAATTTCTCCAGAAAATAGACTTCGAGAGCTTTCCAACGGTTTATAATATGTCATCGGGTTCATTGTATATCAATACAATTAAATCCGAGAAGATGGTTGACTAGCAGAGGTGAAAATGAAGGGTTTTACTCCATTTTTGTGCAAGTTGCTCCAAAACTCCTACAAACATCAAAACCACACAAAAACATAAAAATACCAAGGAATATAGCAAAGAAACATGGACGAATTGATATGAAAATGATATATAAATAGACACTTATCAATGGTTTGTCAAAAAGAAACTTGAAATTAAAACAAACAAAATCAACAAACAACAACAACACAAAAACAACATTGATAATCAGATCAAACGAAACAAGAAAGCAACAAAATCCAACAACAGCTATACACGTTCAAATATACAAGTAGTTGTGATTGTGGCTCACATCTTCCTCTGGTTTTACGTCCAGTAACTCCTGAAACGCCTTCT
Organism: Boswellia sacra; assembly: GCA_013180625.2. Lineage (NCBI taxonomy): Eukaryota > Viridiplantae > Streptophyta > Magnoliopsida > Sapindales > Burseraceae > Boswellia > Boswellia sacra. The sequence continues at coordinate 15,970 of SNVD02012536.1, read as the reverse complement.
ATGTGTCGGGGATTTGCTTCCCATCCAGTTTTCTTATAAACTGGCAAACAGGGTCGTTTTTAGTCAGATTCCCTAGACTATAACATTGTAATTCATCACGAAATTGTGTCCATAGATTAAGCAATTCACGCTGAACAAGTCCACAAGAATGTGACTCGAGAGTTAACAAAACATTATCCATTGAAAGTTTATCTTCTCTATTCCTGGACAATAAACCTAATGAACGACAAGTCTGGTTACAATTCCATCTAGCACATTTATAACATACTTGTAACCTTTTCGCTCTTCGCCTCTTGGCCGTAGTAGAAATTTCCAATCTTACTTTCTTTACCTTTCATTTTCCCTCTTTTTCCTAGACCAGGCATGTATTTCGTGAGATTAATGTAGGCTCACCGAACCAATCTCACTTGGCTTCGATAAGCCATCGGATATTCGCAGGCAGATTTAAGAGCATCAATACCCAAAGTCTAGTCATCCGTACTTTATAAATTTTAAACACAGCATTTTGAGGAAGTGAAGGAAAATATTTACGAAGGTTTGACAGAAAGATATCGGCATCCATTGAAGAGAAGAAAAGGAGAGATATTACCGATAATGCGATTGAGTCTGTTCTTCTCCAAGATATGCACGTTTCAAACCTTCGCAATGGTTCAGCTCCCCTTTGGATGTTTCCTCAAGCTGTTGCACAAATGAATTCGAAGTACGAAATAATCCAATTAAACAATAGAAAGGAAAAGAAAAGAGCAGAAACGAAACTAAAGACACATAAAAGAGATAACAATACTAAAGTCTCATCTAAGCATGCCATAGCTTCCTCCATTTCTTTGGACACTTGTCTCAACCTTCTTGGTTCTTTGGAATTTTCTGTCCCTACGTGCTCACTAATAGCCATTTCCAATCCATCCTTGCGAGTTAACTCAAAACATTGTTGTGGCAAAGAATCAATAATGTCAACTGCAAAAACAGAATGCAAGTCACTAGGGTAACTCATTGCCTCGAAAATATTGAAACGGATCACTTTGCCATCAAACTCCATGGTGAAAGTGCCATCATGAATATCAATCTTGATTCTAGCAGTTTTCGAGAATGGTCTCCCTAAAAGAATCGGTGTTGGATTAGAAGATGTCTCATCCTCTATTTTAAGGACATAGAAGTCTGCTGGGAAACAAGTGATTCACCTACCACAAGCACATCTTCCACAACTCTTTCGGTCTATGCATTAAAACGATCAGCAATTGAATGGTAATACCAATTTTCGCATAAGGTCCAAAGATTTAAAGAAGCATAAATAGAATATGGCATGATTGTTTAATAAGATGCTTCGTAAAATCTAACCTACTCTTCAAACTTGGTTTACCAATGGTGCATGGCATGGTGAACGTACCTGGATCTTTGCACTTTGGAGGAATTTTCCTTTGCAATATAGCTGAAACATCTTCCCCCACACTTACTTTCTCATTTCTTTTAACTTTCTTTTGCTGGTGCATAACTCCTTGAGACATTTTGTATAATGAGGTACTTGCTCGATAGTATCCAGAAGTGGTATACTTATCTCGATTTTGTGAGAAGTTTCCAGGATTTCTTGTTCTTGTTCCTCCTTCGATTTTGCAAATCTACTAGAAAAAGGTGGAGGAGAAACATATGAAGGAATGGGAGTTATAGGATTTACCTGAGAAGTCAGTGTTTTGTTCATGGTGGAAGTGGTGTCATCTCCTTCATCAGTTTGTGATTTCTTTGGTAGGACATCTAATTGCTCTTCATTTTGCAAAGTTATCACACAAGAATTCTCTCTTGGATTGATGACCGTTTGACAAGATAATTCTTCTGAGCCTTGGCCCTCGAATTTGCTCATGCTAGTAGCCAATTGTCCCATTTGATTTGCCAGGTTTTGGATACTTGCCCCAGTTTCCTGCTGGAATTGCATTGTGTGAGTGGCAAGTGCATTAACAATATCTTCGAGAGACATACCTGAGTTTTGCGAAGCTGGTTGCGGTGCTGGATGTGGCATTGGTGGTGGTTGCATTGAAATGGTTGCTGCACTCTAGGTTGATTGAAACTTTGTGGCCAATTTGGTATCACATTTGGAGTGATTGGTTGATGATTCCAGTAACTGAAATTATGTTGATCTTCCCATCCAGCATTGTAAGTGCTAGAGAAAGGATCATACCATTGCCTCGTTTGTCCTGGAAATCCACCAATGGCATTGGCTTGTTCCATATATTCTTCTTGTAAAGTTGGATACATGTCGATGGGATGCTCCATGGTAGAATATACCTCACATGCATAAGATTTCTGCATATGTCCTACAGCCATGTTTTCCACAAGAGAAGTTAACTCAAAAAGTTGTTGTTCAATGTTCGGAGTGCTTACCTAATTTACTCTCCATGGTAGTTGTGGCTCAAATCCGCCACTGAATTGATGGAAGTTTACTGCCATGTCGTCTAAACACAAACAATCAAAAAAGAAAAACAAACAAAAATATGAATCAACAATGAAAACAAAATAACAAATCGATTAGATAATCAGTCCCCGGCAACGGCGCCAAAAACTTGATGCGTTCGAAACTAGCAAGTATACTAGTCGCACAAGTAATAAAGTGATGAGTGAATAGTACATTAGAATCAATCCTCGTGGGAACGATATCTCAAAAAAAAGTATACTAGTCGCACAAGTAATAAAAGTGATAGTAAATTTTTTCAAAAAAAAAGAGATTTGAAAAAGTTTTTGGCATTAGAATCAATCCTCGTGGGAACGATATCTCACTCATCACTTTATTACTTGTGCGACTAGTATACTTGCTAGTTTCGAACGCATCAAGTTTTTGGCGCCGTTGCCGGGGATTGATTTTCTAATCGATTTGTTATTTTGTTTTCATTGTTGATTCATATTTTCTTTGTTTTTCTTTTCTGATTGTTTGTGTTTTAGACAACATGGCAGTAAACTTCTATCAATTCAGTAGTGGATTTGAGCCACAAGTACCATGGAGAGTAAATGAGGTAAGCACTCCGAACATTGAACAACAACTTTATGAGCTAACCTCTCTTGTGGAAAACATGGCTGTAGGAGATCTGCAAAAATCTTATGAATGTGGGGTATATTCTACGATGGAGCATCCAATCGACATGTATCCAACTTTACAAGAAGAATATATGGAACAAGCTAATGCCATGGGTGGATTTCCAGGACAAACAAGGCAATGGTATGATCCTTTCTCTAACACTTACAATGCGGGATGGGAAGATCACCATAATTTCAGTTACTGGAATCATCAACCAATCACTCCAAATGTGATACCAAATCGGCCACAAGTTTTCAATCAACCTAGAGTGCAGCAACCTTTTCAAATGCAACCACCACCAATGCCACATCCAGCACCGCAACCAGCTTCACAAAACTCAGGTATGTCTCTCCAGGACATTGTTAATGCACTTGCCACTAACACAATGCAATTCCAGAAGGAAACTGGGGCAAGTATCCAAAACCTGGCAAATCAAATGGGACAATTGGCCACTAGCATGAGCAAATTTGAGGGCCAAAGCTCAGAAGAATTATCTTGTCAAACGGTGATCAATCCAAGAGAGAATTCTGGTGCGATAACTTTGCAAAATGAAGAGCAATTAGATGTCCTACCAAAGAAATCACAAACTGATGAAGGAGATGACACCACTTCCACCATGAACAAAACACTGACTTCTCAGGTAAATCCTATCACTCCCATTCCTTCATATGTTTCTCCTCCACTTTTTCCTAGTAGATTTGCACAATCGAAGGAGAAACAAGAACAAGAAATCCTGGAAACTTCTCACAAAATCGAGGTAAATATACCACTTCTGGATGCTATTGAGCAAGTACCTCGTTGTACAAAATTTGTCAAGGAGTTATGCACCAACAAGAGAAAGTTGAAGGGAAATGAGAAAGTAAGTGTGGGGGAAAATGTTTCAGCTGTATTGCAAAGAAAAATTCCTCCAAAATGCAAAGATCCAGGTACGTTCATCATTCCATGCACCATTGGTAATGCCAAGTTTGAAAGAGCTATATTAAATTTAGGAGCATCTATTAATGTCATGCCATATTCTATTTATGCTTCTTTAAAACTTGGACCTTTTGCGAAAACTGGTATTACCATTCAGTTTGCTGATCATTTTAATGCATATCGCAAAAGAGTTGTGGAAGATGTGCTTGTGCAGGTGAATCAATTGGTTTTTCCAGCAGACTTCTATGTCCTTAAAATAGAGGATGAGACATCTCCTAATCCAACACCGATTCTTTTAGGGAGGCCATTCTCGAAAACTGCTAGAATCAAGATTGATGTTCATTATGGCACTTTGACCATAGAGTTTGATGGCAAGGTGATATGTTTTAATATTTTTGAGGAAATGAGGTACTCTAATGACTTACATTCTGTTTTTGCAGTTGACGTTATTGATTATTTGCAACAACAATGTTTTGAGTTAACTCGCAAGAATGGAGTGGATGTTGCTATTAGTGAACACATAAGGATAGAAAGTTTCAAAGAACCAAGAAAGCTGATACAAGTGTCTAAAGAAGTGGAGGAAGCTGTGACAAGCGTGGATGAGACTATAGCTATCACCACAAATAGGTATGATGTTTCGTACATTGAATTGCCTTTATCTAATGAGAAACTTCTTCCTTCTGTGATGAAAGCCAATACCTTGGAGCTTAAGTCACTTCCAGATCATTTGAATTATGGATTCTTGGGTGAGAATGATACTTTGCGAGTTACAATGGAAATGGGCCTTGCACGAATACAAGAAGATAAACTCGTCCGAATACTTACAGATCACAAAATAGCTATTGAGTGGACAATTGTTGAAATCCAAGGCCCACCCATATGCATTGACCGTATCTTGTTAGAAGAGGGATCCAAGCCCATTAGAGAAGCACAACAGAAATTGGATCCTCCCATGATGGAACCAATGTCGGGCTGAGGACGTTAAACCAAGCGCTTATAGGAAGGCAACCCAATGTTTTTGAAAAATAAAAAACAAGAAGAAAAGAAAAATAAAATGAGGTAATAATGATCGATTTTTGTGTCTCAAGGAGATTCCTTTCGTAGGCCATCAAATTCATCAGGTTTTATCTCTCTTTGCCATCTGTCTCATTTGTTTTTATATTTGTTTTACTTGTTTTTGACTTTTGTTTGCTATTGTGTTGTTATCTATTTTATGTGTCTTTAGTTTCGTTTATGCTCTTTTCTTTTCCTTCCTTTTGTTTAATTTGATTATTCCGTGCTTTGAGCTCATTTGTGCAACAGCTTGAGGAAACATCCAAACGGGAGCTGAAGTCATTGCTCGAAGGTTTGAAAACGTGCATATATTGGAGAAAAACAAAATCAATCGCATTATCGGTAATAGCTCTCCTTTTCTCCTCTTCAATGGATGCCGATATCTTTGTGTCAAACCTTCGTAAATATTTCCTTCACTTCCTCAAAATGCTGTGTATAAAATTTATAAAGTACGGATGACTAGACTTTGGGCGTTGATGCTCCTAATGTGCCTGCTGATATCCGATGGCTTATCGAAGCCAAAGTGAGATTGTCCGGTGAGCCGGACATTAATCTCGCAAAATACATGCCTGGTCTAGGAATGAGCTACTACGACAAGAGGCGAAGAGCGAAAAGGTTACAAGTATGTTATAAATGTGCTAGATGGAATTGTTACCAGACTTGTAGTTCATTAGGTTTTGCGTCCAGGAATAGAGAAGATAAACTTTCATTTATTAAGAATGGTTGGAGTAATGAGTCGCTGGATAATGTTTTGTTAACTCTCGAGTCACATTCTTGTGGACTTGTTCAGCGTGAATTGCTTAATCTATGGACACAATTTCGTGATGAATTGCAGTGTTATAGTCTAGGGAATCTGACTAAAAATGACCATGTTTGCCAGTTTATAAGAAAACTGGATAGGAAGCAAATCCCCGACTCATAGAAGGCGTTTCAGCCGTTACTAGACGTAAAACCAGAGGAAGATGTGAGCCACAATCACAACTACTTGTATATTTGAATGTGTGTGGTTGTTGTCTAATTTTATTTCTTTCTTGTTTCGTTTGATCTGATTATCAATGTTGTTTTTGTGTTGTTGTTGTTTGTTGATTTTGTATGTTTTAATTTCAAGTTTTCTTTTTGACAAACCATATGACTACCCTATGGCATAAGTACACGTGGGAGACAAGTATGGAGGTTTTGTCAACCTCCACCGAAAGTGTATCTCCATTTTCCATGCTTCAAGTGGGAGACAAGTGTGTAGGTTTTGTCAAACCTCGCCGAAAGCATATCTCATTTTTTCAAATTTTGGGGCGATAAATCTGCATCGAGGAACCCCCACCGAAATTATGTCCCCATGTGTCAAAATTGAGAGTTTTACGTGTGTATATATCCATTTTGCATATTCTCAAATGTCATTTTATAACCTGTCTTGCACTTGAATCGCATAATACCTAACGTACATCATTGTCTTGCACAAGTTTAGAGCACTTTTAGAAATGGAAAAAACACCAATTCGGCGATTCCAAAATATATGCGTATTTTGTGGATCGCAATTTGGTAAAGATGGAGAGTTTACAACAGCAGCTCTTGATCTTGGTAGGACATTAGCTGCGAGGGGTATTCATTTGATTTATGGAGGAGGTAGTCTTGGGTTAAGGGGGTGTGTGTCGACAGCTGCATCCTTGGGAGGAAGTAAAGTTCTCGGCATATCCCTAAACCATTAGCTGTGCGAGATATCGTAGGCAACACAATTGGGGAAGAGTTACAAGTCTCTAGCATGCATGAGCGTATTGCACATATGGTTGTTAAGTCCGATGCATTTATAGCTTTACCCGGTGGTTATGGCACATTAGACAAGATATTTCAAATCACCTCTTGGGCACAGCTAAACATCCATAAAAAACCCATTGGTTTGTTAAATGTCAATAACTTTTTTGATGGTTTGTTGTCTTTTCTTGATCAAGCTGTAGAAAAAAATTTTATCTCAACATCAGCGAGGCAAATCCTTGTTACAGCTTCAATAGCAGGGGAGTTAATTGACAAACTACAAGAATTCGTCTATTCGCCTGATCCAACAACAGCTCGGACTGACTGGTTTGGAGAAAGGCAATAAGAGGCGTAAACTAGATTTAACACTCCATCTGTAATCTCTATTTGCTGGTTTGCTTCGTTTTGTTTGCTTTCTTTTTATTGTGTTTATTTGAAGTTTTTCATGTTATTTATTTTGAGATTTTTCAGGTTGTTTCTTTCCTCCCAGGTAATATTTTCCAATCTTGGTTTTTAGAGTGGTGGCTTAAAAAGTTTAAGTCCTCTTGAAACGCATTATGGATCTCTTTAATCTATAATGGCTGAATAAGGAGACTAACTTCTAAACTTTTTAGACCCATTCTAACTGACTTGTTTTTGTTTGCGGGCTTGTTGGACTTTGTTATTTTATGAGTAAGTTTAGTTTTATGTAATTTAGAAGTTGTTATGTGTTTTTTGTCTTTATCAGTTTCGATTAAAAAAAATTGTGGAAAAAAGTTGAGAATGGCAGAATATGGGGTTTTCTTTAACCCTTGAAACGCATTCTCTCGACATAAATCTATAGTTTGTTTATTTCATGTTGTTTGAAGTGTCTTGTATCTTGTTTTGTTCTTTCATAATAAAGGTATATAGGCTGGAAACCTTAAGTCTGCGGGCTACTGGTACTAAGGATTGTTGAAATATACAATCTTGACTCAGGTGTAACAACGCCACGTACCTCTTTTCTTGCATTTTGTGGGTCGATGATAAGATAATGATTGAATTAAGAATAACTCTTGGGAAATGATAAATGATGCATGGATCTGTGTGCTTGAAATGTTTATTGGTTTTCGCTTTGCTTTTGATTCCTTGCGCAACATTGAGCACTGAGCTATTATCACTGAGTTATTTGTTCACTTAGAGAAAGTTTATGTAATTTAAATGTTTCTTCAGATTCAATGAATTCTAGAACTTGTTTGATGGTCACTCGAGGCGAAATCCTAGACTGTGCAACATTGGGGAAATGATTTAGGCCATCTTTGGACCGTTTGTGCCTTAATAGCCAACCTTGACTGAAATTGATCCCTAGTTACCCTTTTGAACCTCTGTAAGCCTTTTTCCTTGTTAACTCACTAAAAGAATTCCTAACCTCAATTGAATTTATTCCAAACAGTTTATCCCTTGTCTATGAGCATGTAAATCATTCACAATTACATTTTGAGCTATGTTCTGGTTTTGGAAAGTTAGAGGAGGTTGGATTGTGCCATGAGCAATGCAAGTGAGTTTTATTGTGTTTGTAAAAAAAAAAAAAAGAAAAAAAACAATCTGTACTTATCTTCCACATACTTAAACATTGAGGACAATGTGTTATTTAAGTGTGAGGGAGGGAAATTGTAGTTAAAGAAAAGAAAAAAAAATAAGAAAAAAAAAGAAGAAAAAGAGATCTATACCCTTGAATGTTCTTAAAAAGAATGAAACAGCAAAGTGTGGGTGTGTAGTTTTCTTATGTTTTCTACAAAAAAAAAAAAAGAGGAGATTGAGTGTTCTAAATAAGTTTGGGGGAGTAACTTGGTGAATTGAAATGAAGTTGTGTTATAGGGTTAAGCTCTACATAATCTTGAATGATTTATGTGTTTGTGGATGATTTGAGCCAAATTATTATCCTTTATCATACCTTCACCCAAGCCAAACGTTACAAGCTTAATAAAGTCCTACTTGATCATTGGTGTTGTGCATGTCTACATTAGTGGAGAGTGACTTGAAAAGCAGGCCTATGGAGTTCATTTATACACACATCTTCAATATTAAATATGATTCATTTTTTATGCATAAACTCATCCGGGTTATAAGTGATTAGGTGAGAATGGCTCTACACACACACACTTGAGGAATTGAAATGAAGCGAAACTAATCTTTGAGATAAAATTCTTGATCAAGTGCATTATTTTGAAGTTTTCCTTAGGGTATAATTAAGTACAATCTTTGAGGCCTATTTGCAAGTTGAAGCATTTGTGTGTTTTAATTTTTCTTTGATTCTGTTTCGGTTTAGTTTTGTTTTGTATCATTTTAGTTGCTCGAGGACTAGCAAAGTCTAAGTGTGGGGGAATTTGATAAGTGTCTATTTATATATCATTTTCATATCAATTCGTCCATGTTTCTTGCTATATTCCTTGGTATTTTTATGTTTTTGTGTGGTTTTGATGTTTGTAGGAGTTTTGGAGCAACTTGCACAAAACTGGAGTAAAACCCTTCATTTTCACCTCTGCTAGTCAGTGATCTTCTCGGATTTAATTGTATTGATATACAATGAACCCGATGACATGTTATATACCGTTGGAAAGCTCTCGAAGTCTATTTTCGGGAGAAATTTACGGTTTATAAATCCATTCAGTGTACCAAAAGTTCTAATCAAAACAGTGTGAGATGTATAGAAATATAATTCCACAAGTCACTGTAGAATGTATAATACGGGGCACTGCAGCAAGTCACTGTAGCAGAGTATTTAAACACATTTTAGGGTTTTATTTTCATAACTTGAAGAGGGGAGAATGTGGTGGAGGCTGCAGCTCTGGAATTTTTCATCTCCTGGAGTTCTTGAAGGAGAAAGGAAGCTTGGAAAGAGGAAGAACTACAATCCAAAGAGAATTACATCAAATTTGCTAAGTTTTTCCCTCCCTTTCATTTTCTGGAATGTCTCCATGTTGTATTGTATTTACCACGTTCTTAAACATGTGTAACTGAATCTGAATTGGTTGAGGGTGATTTCAAAGCCCCTGATATGGTTTTGTAAGTTGATTGTGCAAGGAATTGTTATCCAATTCTCTAATTGAAGTTGCTTGTATTCTCCCATATTTAATGCTTATGATTGCTTGCTGATTGTATTTGAGTGGCCAACTGAATATAATCGAGTTGTGATTTATTGCTAGACTAGAAATCTTGATCCGTAATTGTCTTGAATTTCTAATCATTAGTAGCAAAATTGTGATCAAAGATTGCAATTAGAGAATATAACCTAAGTTAAATAATCCGAGCTTGTGTGTTTATTGCTTAGATCAACCTGTCTTTCTTTTCATAATGCATCCATTGAATTAAATTTAGAGAGCTTGTTCTAGGTTGTTTAATGGATGGAGATTAAATAAAGAGCTTGTTTTATTTAACAACAAAGTAAGGAAAGATTGGGGTAATAGAGCTTGTTATTATCTACGGTTGATAACTTCAATGCTGTAATTAGATGACAATTCTACAATTAATTCGTAAATCCATATCTTGTGGTAGAGAAGGATCCCTTAACCAGCTTTCTCCCATTGATTTTTCATTCAAATTTAATTTCTGTTTTGTTATTCTTTACTTGCATTCTTATTTCATGAGGCCTATTTGCAAGTTGAAGCATTTGTGTGTTTTAATTTTTCTTTGATTCTGTTTCGGTTTAGTTTTGTTTTGTATCATTTTAGTTGCTCGAGGACTAGCAAAGTCTAAGTGTGGGGGAATTGTGATAGGTGTCTATTTATATATTACTTTTATATCAATTCGTCCATGTTTCTTTGCTATATTCCTTGGTATTTTTATGTTTTGTGTGTGGTTTTGATGTTTGTAGGAGTTTTGGAGCAACTTGCACAAAAATGGAGTAAAACCCTTCATTTTCACCCTGCTAGTCAGTGATCTTCTCGGATTTAATTGTATTGATATACAATGAACCCGACGACATATTATATACCGTTGGAAAGCTCTCGAAGTCTATTTTTGGAGAAATTTACGGTTTATAAATCCATTCAGTGTACCAAAAGTTGTAATCAAAACAATGTGAGATGTATAGAAATATAATTCCACAAGCACTGTAGCATGTATAATACGGGGCACTTGTAGCAAGTCACTGTAGCAGAGTATTTAAACACATTTTAGGGTTTTATTTTGATAACTTGAAGAGGGGAAAACGTGGGAGGAGGCTACATTTCTGGATTTCTCTCATCTCTTGGAGTTCTGGAAGGAGATTGAAGGCTTGGAAAGAGGAAGAACTACAAATCCTAAGAGATTTCATCAAATTTGCGAAGTTTTCCCTTTCCCTTTCATTTTCTGGAATGTCTCCATATTGTATTGTATTTGTATTCTATCTGAATATGTGTAACTAAATCTGAATTGGTTGAGGGTGATTTCAAAGCCCATGATATGGTTTTTATGAATTGATTGTGCAAGCAATTGTTATCCAATTCTCTAATTGAAGTTGCTTATGTTTTCCCATGTTTAATGCTTATGAGTGCTTGCTGGATTGTATTTGGGTGGCCAACTGAAATAATCTGGATATTGTCTATTGCTAGACTAGAAATCTTGATCCGTAATTGTCTTGAATTTCTAATCATTAGTAGCAAATTGTGATCAGAGATTGCAATTGGAGAATATAACCTAAGTTAAATAATCCGAGCTTGTGTGTTTATTGCTTAGATCAACCTATCTTTCTTATTGTAATGCATCCATTGAATAAAATTTAGAGAGCTTGTTCTAGGTTGTTTAATGGATAGAGATTAAATAAAGAGCCTGTTTTATTTAACAACAAAGTAAGGAAATATTGGGATAACAGAACTTGTTGTTATCTAAGGTTGATAATTTCAATGGTGTAATTGGATGACAATTCTATGATTAATTCGCAAATCCATCTCTTGTGGTAGAGAAGGATCCCTTAACCAGATTTCTCTCATTGATCTTTTATTCAAATTAACTTCTGTTTAGTTATTCTTAATTTGCATTCTTATTTCATTTAGTTAATCATTCAACAATACCCCCCCTGTTTAGTTAATTGTTGCTGGAAATAACAAATTCAATTAGAATCAATCCTCGTGGGAACGATATCTTACTCATCACTTTATTACTTGTGCGACTAGTAACTGCTAGTTATCGAACGCTCAAATTGATATGAAAATGATATATAAATAGACACTTATAGACCACCTATCAAAATTCCCCCACACACTTAGACTTTGCTAGTCCTCGAGCAACTAAAATGATACGAAACAAAACTAAACCGAAACCGAATCAGAGAAAAATTAAAACACACAAATGCTTTATCTTGCAAATAGGCCTCAAAGATTGTACTTAATTATAACCCAAGGAAAACTTCAAAATAATGCACTTGATCACGAATTTTATCTTAAAGATTAGTTTCGCTTCATTTCAATTCCTCAAGTGTGTGTGTGTAGAGCCATTCTCACCTAATCACTTGTAACCCAGATGAGTTTATGCATCAAAATGAATCATATTTAATATTGAAGATGTGTGTATAAATGAACTCCATAGGCTTGCTTTTCAATTCACTCTCCACTAATGTAGACATGCACAACACCAAGGATCAAGTAGGACTTTATTAAGCTTTTAACGTTTGGCTTGGGTGAAGGTATGATAAAGGATAATAATTAGGCTCAAATCACCCACAAACACATAAAATCATTCAATATTATGTGGAGCTCAAGCCCATGACATAAAAAATTCATTCTTATTCATCAAATGACTCTCCCAAACTTATTCAGAACACTCGAACTCTCTTTTTTTTTCTTTTTTCTTTTTTTCTTTTTTCTTTTTTTTTTTTTTTGCAGAAAGCAAAAGAAACTACACCCCCACACTTTGTTGTTTCATTCTTTTTAAGAACGCCCAAGGGTATAGAACTCTTTTTTTTCCTTTTTTTTTTTGTTAACTGCAATTCCACTCCCCCACACTTAAACAATACATTGTCCTCAATGTTTAAGTACGTGGAAGATAATTACATATTTTTTTTCTCTTTTTTTTTTTTTTTACAAACATAATAAAACTCATTTGCATTGCTCATGGCACAATCCAACCTCCTCTAACTTCCCAAAACCAGAACATAGCTCAAAATGTAATTGCGAATGATTTACATGCTCATAGGTAAGGGATAAACTGTTTGGAACAAATTCAATTGAGATTAGGAAATCTTTAGTGAGTTAACAAAGAAAAAGGTTTACAGAGGCTCAAAGGGGTAACTAGGGATAAATTTTAATCAAGGTTGGCTCTTAAGGCTCAAACGGTCCAAAAATGGCCTAAATCATTTCCCTAATATTGCACAGTCTAGGATTTCGCCTCGAGTGACCATCAAACAAGTTCTAGAATTCATTGAAATCTGGAGAAACACTTAAATTACATAAACTTTCTCTAAGTAAACAAATAACTCCGTGATAATGGCTCGGTGCTCAATTTTGTGCAAGGAATCAAAGGTAAAGCAAAAACTAATTAACATTTCAAGCACAAAGATCCATGCATCATTTATCATTTTCCAAGAGTTATTCTTAATTCAATCATTATATTATCATCGACCCACAAAATGCAAGAAAAGAGGTACGTGGCGTTGTTACACCTGAGTCAAGATTGTATATTTCAACAATCCTTAGGACCAGTAGACCGCAGACTTAAGGTTTCCAGCCTATATACCTTTATTATGAAAGAAACACTTCAAACAACATGAAATAAACAAACTACAGAGTTATTTCGAGAGAATGCGTTTCAAGGGTAAAGAAACCCCATATTCTGCCATTCTCAGGTTTTTCCACAATTGTTTTTTTTTTTAAATCAAAACTGATAAAGATAAAAACACATAAAACTCTAAATTACGCAAAACTAAACTCACTCATAAAATAACAAAGTTCAACAAGTCAGCAAACAAAAACAAGTTAGTTAGAATGGGTCTACAAAGTTTAGAAGTTAGCCTCCTTATTCAGCCATTATGGATTGAAGAGATCCAGAATGCTTTTCAAGAGAACTTGAACTTTTTAAGCCACCACTCTAAAAACCGAGATTAGAAAATATTACCTGGGACGAATGAAATAACCTGAAAAAAGCTCAAAAGAAATGACATGAAAAATCTCAAATAAACACACTAAAAAGGAAGCAAACAAAAACGAAGCAAACCAGCAAATAGAGATTACAGATGGAGGGTTAAATCCAGCTGACGCCTTTTGTTGCCTTCTCCAAACCAATTTATCCGAGCCATTGTTGGATCAGGTGAATAGACGAATTCCTGTAGTTTGTCAATTAACTCTCCTGCAGTTGAAGCTGTAACCAGCATTTGCCTTGCTGACGGTGAGATGAAATTTTTTTCTACAGCTTGATCAAGAAAGGACAACAAACCATCAAAAAAATTATTAAAATTTAACAAACCAATGGGTTTCCGATGGATGTTTAGCTGTGCCCAAGAGGTGATTTGAAATATCTCCTCTAATGTACCATAAACACCCGGCAAAGCTATAAATGCATCAGACTTAACAACCATATGTGCAATACGCTCATGCATACTAGAGACCTGTAACTCTTCCCCGATTGTGTTGCCTACGATATCTCGTACAGCTAATGGTTTAGGGATAATGACGAGAACTTTGCTCCCTCCTAGGGATGCAGCTGTTGACACACACCCCATTAACCCAAGACTACCCCCTCCATAAATCAAATGAATACCCCTCGCAGCTAATGTCCTACCAAGATCAAGAGCTGCTGTTGTAAACTCTCCATCTTTACCAAATTGCGATCCACAAAATACGCATATATTTGGAATCGCCGAATTGGTGTTTTCTCCATTTCTAAAAGTGCTCTAAACTTGTGTAAGACAATGATGTACGTTAGGTATTATGCGATTTAAGTGCAAGACAGGTTATAAAATGACATTTCAAAATATGCAGCATGGATATATACACACGTAAAACTCTCAAATTTGACACATGGGGACATAATTTCGGTGGGAGTTGCTCGATGCAGATTTATCGCCCCAAGATTTGAAAAAATAAGATATGCTTTCGGCGGGGTTTGACAAAACCTACACACTTGTCTCCCACGTGAAGCATGAAAAATGGAAATATACTTTCGGTGGGGTTTGACAAAACCGCCACACTTGTCTCCCACGTGAAGCATGAAAAGTAGAGATATACTTTCTGCGGAGGTTGACAAAACCTCCACACTCGTCTCCACGTGTGCTTATGACATGGGGTAGTCATATGGTTTGTCAAAAAGAAAACTTGAAATTAAACAAACAAAATCAACAAACAACAACAACACAAAAACAACATTGATAATCAGATCAAACGAAACAAGAAGAAAATAAAATTCGACAAAAACAACACACATTCAAATATACAAGTAGTTGTGATTGTGGCTCACATCTTCCTCTGGTTTTACGTCCAGTAACGGCTGAAACGGCTTCTATGAGTCGGGGATTTACTTCCCATCCAGTTTTCTTATAAACTGGCAAACAGGGTCGTTTTTAGTCAGATTCCCTAGACTATAACACTGCAATTCATCACGAAATTGTGTCCATAGATTAAGCAATTCACGCTGAACAAGTCCCACAAGAATGTGACTCGAGAGTTAACAAAACATTATCCAGCGACTCATTACGCAAACCATTCTTAATAAATGAAAGTTTATCTTCTCTATTCCTGGACGCAAAACCTAATGAACGACAAGTCTGGTTACAATTCCATCTAGCACATTTATAACATACTTGTAAACTTTTCGCTCTTCGCCTTTTGGCGTAGTAGCTCTTTCCTAGACCAGGCATGTATTTTGCGAGATTAATGTCCGGCTCACCGGACAATCTCACCTTGGCTTCGATAAGCCATCGGATATCAGCAGGCAGATTTAAGAGCATCAATGCCCAAAGTCTAGTCATCCGTACTTTATAAATTTTAAACACAGCATTTTGAGGAAGTGAAGGAAAATATTTACAAAGGTTCGACAAAAAGATATCGGCATCCATTGAAGAGGACAAAAGAAGAGATATTACCGATAATGCGATCGGGTTTGTTTTTCTCCAAGATATGCACGTTTCAAACCTTTGGCGAATGACTTCAACTTCCGTTTGAATGTTTCCATAAGCTGCGCACAAATGAGCTCAAAGCACAGAGTAATCAAATTAAACAAAAGAAAGGAAAAGAAAAGAGCAAAAACGAAACAAAAGACACATAAAAAGAT